>LPNX010968664.1:7500-16464 GCA_001517045.1 Pseudotsuga menziesii | reverse complement strand
GTAATCAAACGATGGACTACTATGTTCGACCTCGACACCTCTATTCGCATAGTAGGACATGTACTCGTAGCGGTGTGTGTAGAAGACCTTCCAGATTGGTGGCATTTCTTATATGCTACCTCCTTGATCATGCCAGTGTTCATGAGATTTCATCTCTCGTGACTTGTTCCAGTATATGTCAGACATTTCCAGCCACTATGGAGATCTTGATCTATTGTATATCTTCAGCCTTTATGGAGATCATGGTCCTTTGTATATCTTCATCATGGAGATTCTGATCAATGTATATTGTATGTGGCGATGACCACATATGTGATATCATGTTTCATGCCTATTCATGGCCATTGTACTCTTATGTATCCGGGACTGCTATATGTATTTGCAGTTATATGCAGAGTTGTATTACGGTATTATGCTGATTGGGTGGTTGGTCTTCCATTTGGGTACCTTCATCACTTCCTTTCTGGGATGGACTTATAATGTATTTCGACCATCGCATAACCCCTCTGATCTCATACATTAGGGGGCATTTGTTATAGCGGATTTCACCACACTAGGTGAATCACACATTGTATGGCCTTCCCCTGTCCCGTTGTAGACTCATTAGCCCCTATGGACCACTTTTTGTCTTTTGATGTGTCCTTAATCATCCCTAAAAACATAAGAAAAGTGATATATGTGGATTTTTCCCCAATAACCGAGTACATACGCGGATCTGACCCCTATAGTCGCGTACATCGGGATGTGTGCATAATCCAAATCCTTTTGGAGTTTTCCTTGACTTGGATCCGACTCATATGACTCCTAGCCTTCCATATGCCTTGAAATCGCATGGATTCGACCTTTCAAGATCCCTTTGAAAAGCTATATAAGGAACCCCTTGGTACATTGAAAGCATAAGAGAGAATTGAGAGTAACAAAACTATAGTCCATTGCTGCCAGAATTTATGCTTGAGTCTACATCCCTTTGTCCCTTGGAGCACTGTTGTGTTCTTCCCAAGCTTGCCTTTTGTTAGTAAGCTTGCTATCAAAGTGATGGAGGATTGAGGTGGTGGAGGCCCAAGTGGGGGATTTAGTTTCTCCGGTTCGCAGACGTGCCGTCAGAGGTTGTCACTTGTAATCTCTGATTCATATTAATAGAAATATCTTTTCCTGTCCAGTAATGTGTATTTGAATGAATATTGTATCCATTGGAATATGTCAAATGCTTTTACATTATTGATTATATATGCTAGAATAGATCTAACACCATGAAATATAGTATGCTTGTATTGTTTACTTGTTGTTGAGGACATGTTATAACAATTCAAGCTGAAGATTGGAAAGCTCAACGGGGATCTACTTCAACCGTCTGGAATAAGGTACGAGGTTCGATCCTTTAGTGTTAGATGTTTTATTTCTATTGCATATTGGGAAAGATTGATTTCTAGAGTCTAGCTGTCTGTTGTGGTACCCCAAGCCATAGGAATTTATCTCCGTAACAGAGAGGGTGTGGACTTGAGTGGGCAAAGTGGTGATGTACGGGGATAAATTCCAACTGGCTGTAGAATGGAACGAGCCACCCTAGAAGAGGAAACAAGGGTGGTGGGGGAATATGGAGGAGGGGGATGAGGTCTTGGATCGGGTGGAGGGATGAGTGAATGTGGATGGATGGTGTAATGTGGTTAGAGGGGGGAGGGTGGAAACATGGGAAACTGTAAGGGAGGGGGTGGATAAGTGGGGCGGGAGAGGGGAGGGGGAGATGGATGTAAGTGTGGTGGTGCGTGGGAGGCAAGGGATGGATGGAACATGGTGGGGAGGGGTGCAAGGAAAGGGACATGTATGCCATGGGCTGCCTGGCATATATGGTGGGAAAAAGGCAGTTGGTGGAGAGATAGTGACACTGATGTGCCTATGTGGTGGGACCTGCATACATATTCATGGCATCGTGTATTAGTACATAAAAAATATAACTATATGAATCTAAGCCATCAAAAATGAGATTAAATTTATACTTTATTACAATATACATGCTCACAAGGGGATCTACTGATCCTTGGTGGGGATGGCCAATCACTCAATCCTGTGAACACCTGTTCATTTGCAAAAAAATATTTAGAATCAATTAGTAAATAATAACTAAATATGGGCCGACAATTTAAATAAATACGTGATGATTGACAAGAAATAATTTAGTGATACAATACAAGTCACAAATTAATGAAGTGACATAACATCAATGATATGATGGTGATAATAATAGTCCCAAACTTGCATAGTAATTTTTCTTTTAAATTATGATTTTGAGGGATGTTACATTTTTCTCTATTTTAGAGAATATCCACAACATTTATGGGCTTACTCCTTAGACTTTCTTGTTGATTCCTGAAATGATATTCAAAAATTATATGCTTGTCTTGTGCAATAAGGATGGATGATTTGTAGGGTAAGTGTTTGTCATAGTTTCCCTAACTATATCTTTGAAAATTGTATCCATTATTGATGCTAAAGTTTCATTATATATGAATTAGTTGACTAGTTATCCTTAGTAAACCTTGCTTATGCTTCATTTCCTTTTTGGTCCAGACAGTTGACATGGCTATGAGTTCCCTTCTCCTCCAATTTCAAACCTAATTTTTTAAGGTATCCTAATTGAGAATACCCTTCCTAGTACATTTTCTTCTAAGTTTCTATTATAAGTAGCATACTGAGAAGATAATGGTTATTTTCCCATATGCATGTATTGAAAATACAACTAAGACCCAATTCATTAATTACCAATTTAATTATCTAACCCATCATCTTGGTGCATCTCCATGTAAATATTTTCCACGTAAGTTTTTTCTAGGTCCCTCATTTTTTCACCAATGTCAAACCTACTTCCTAGATTGTCATCCGTTTTTGAAGGAATTGAATGAATTTTAAGATAATGTGGTAGAATATTTTTTTTCTCTCATGACCTTGTTAGAAAAATAGGATCGTGTAGCAATAACAATAAACAATAAACATGATGAAAATATTAAAACAAATTACAAGAGAGACACATAACTTGGATGACAAGATTAACTACTAACATTAAATTTAATTACTAAAAGAAAACTACCTATGTGTATGGTGTCGCAATGTCCTCTGCAGTTGCCATGGCTCCATCTAGGTTGAAGGAACCAGTGTCCTCCCACCCGTGTGTTGGAGACTCAGCACTAAATAGTTGTACATTAAAAAAAATAAAGTCATCAACATCTGATTCTAAGTTAAATTTATTAGAATATATGACATTAAAGAAAACAATGACTAACCTGGTGTAGGTAGCTCTTTGTACGATGCTCCTACATGGGAACCTGGCATGTATTCCCATAGTGAGAACAACGATGTGGCACTAGTCTCATCGAGCTGGATGGATCCACCTGGCTACCACCTGTATCTGCTCTCCCTCGCCCACCACCAGTAGATCATGTAGAAGTGTGTCTCTCGGGGGGGTCCTGCTCGCTTTGCAAGGACATATCCACAAATGCGGTATGCCTAAGAAGGTGTTGTGTGGCACATTTGATGAACTCATGGATCTCATCTAGCCCACCACTTAACCCAGGGGGTTGAGAAGGCGGGTTTGGCTCTAGCCTAGGTGCATCAGGTCCTCTGAGTGGGTTCTGGTGGGCGTGAGGTCGATCTTGGGCTGATCCAAAATCGATGCCCTGGAACTCGGTGATGTCGAATTAGTTCACATGGAACCCTAACACAAACTTAGCCCACAGTTTCTTGAGAAAATACTGTGGGACCTCGACATTGTTGCATGGAGGCTTGTCAAATACCATGAATCATCTCTTCCTCTAGTTTTCTCTCCATGGCTGGTAATTACATTAGTCCATGCAAACTCACCTCTTCTTCACATCTGGAGGTTGTCTTGTTCTAGGATCTGTAAATTTTCTCCACAGTTGGGATTTTGTGATATTCAGGTTTTTTATATCCTCTTTGGATATGCCAGTGCTATAATGCTCTCTCATTTGAGCCCTATATTTGCTCAAACTGGTTATCTCACTGTGGGAAATGTTGATAGATTCTATAATGTCTTCTATTGATGTGGCAAGGGAAACCCGAGAGGGTTCCCTCGTGTTCTTCAATTCATCACTCAAAATTATTAATTGGTTTAAATCCCCGTGTAATTCATCTTTGGGGTTTTCTTCTTCGTTTAATTCGGGGTTTCTTCATTTAATTCGGGGTTTGGGTCCTTTGTTTGGTTTGTTTCATTCATTTCTTCAGATGGTTCATTAGTATTGGTCATTGTGGTTAGGTAATTTGTACCTATAGTATCAAATTTTGCCCATTTCAATTGATTTTCAATTTTTTTTAATTTTGTGTTTTATTTTAAAAACAATAAAAACAATGAAATAAACAAAAAAAATTGCATTCCTACTCTATTTACCTTACTCCAACGTCATTTTAGGCGATTTGCATAAGTTAGCTGGGATCCTTGGGGGTCGAATTCATCTTCTTAGGGGTCGTTGTCTCCTCCTTGCGCGCTTGCGGGTGGCTAAAAAACAAATATGCCCACTATTTTTTTAACACATAAGGACGTGCACGCGTCCCTGTTTTCTATCGCTCCCAAAAGACGTGCGCGTGTGCATCCAAATGTGTGTGCGCGCTCTTATTTCCCATGCTATCAATCTGATGTGGAGGTTCATCACTCTGAAGCGAGAGCGCGTGCACGCATCTAAGTGGTGTGTGCACGTTGTTGATTGGGCCCGCTTGTGCACTCCCATTGCATTATATTTGGGTAGCAGGTTCTTGCGGGCGCCCAAGTACAATTAGTGATAGTTCTAAAAACTAAAAATAATCTTCAACTATTCGATTATTAGATACAACTATTATCTTAACTCCAATGATTCTATAACTATTAGCTTAAATTCAACTCTAGTTATATTGGATAACTATTAGATACAACTATTAGCTTAACTCCAATGATTTTAGAACTATTAACTTAACTTCAAGTCTAATCACTGTCATATCGGATAACTATTAGCTTAACTCTAATGATTTTACAATTATTAGCTTAATTTCAATTCTAATGACTTATGGCTTAGTCCAAGTGCATTTGGAATCTAGTAGTATACCTAATGTGTAGTCATGTAAGAGTCCAACTCCTAATAAACTCCTCCAAACTCTTAATATACTCCTAATGTCCCTAATAATTTATATTATATAAATATGTGGTGGATATAAAATTTTCAAACCTAACATCAAAAAAATATCCAAATTCATACAATTTCAAATAGATATGGCAAAGTTTTAATCGATTTATGTGGTTGTCTTTGGAAGTTGTTCTTGATCACAGTTTCTGGAATTTACAGGTACAGTTTTCAAAGCCATATTTGGAGTATTTTGTTGTCTTTGTTGCTTATGTTTATTTAATATTTTTTTCTATTTGTTCATGATAGAGTATGTATGCATAATGGTGAAATATAAAATATTCTTGTTATAGGAATGTATATCTATGGATGTCAAGGAAATCAATGTATATTAGGATTGATCAAATATCGTTTTATCTAGATTTAACTAAATTTGAAACATTGAAATGCTATATGATATATAGATGGGAAAAATAGACCTGCATTTTAATATTGTATGGAATCCCAGAAGCTATTGAAAATTTTTTTGTTCTACTTATAAATTTATGGAAACAAAAACAAAATTTTATATGTTTATGCTAATGAGGTTAGTGATAGAAAAATGGGGTTACCTGGTCTTAACAGTACTATTAATATGATTGTCATATGGTATGAAATGTTTTTTAATGGAACATAATGAGGAAGATCACTAATTTTAAGATTTTAGAATGAAGTCCATGCTATAATTAATTGGCAAAAATTGCTCCATCAATGCATTTGAATTTTTGGAAACTGTAGCAGCCTGATACCATAGACATTTCTGGATGTAAGAGGTAAACTGCTTAACCTACATTATGGTAGCGTGCATTATGACGACATACATAGTATATTTCTATCAAAATTTGAACCACTTGGGGGTATTTCCTTTTTCAAAACTGTAAGCCTTGCATGTTCGAATAGATAGTCAGACTCTTCTTGTTGAGGAACTTGCATCTGGCCTGTCGACATCATCTATGGGATGTGCACCATAAATACGAATTTCTACATATATCTTGTAGGAGGTAGAGAAAGAAAACCATTCGTATGGGATTTAAGACTTCTAAAGAATCCACTACAGCGGCATACATGAACCATTTCACACTGAACTCGGCTCCATTTGAACATATTCCAAAGTCACATAGGTCGATTCATGGTCCATTGATTAATATGGGTAGCTTCAAACACAGTAATCTAATTAAATAAATGTGGTGGCTTCCAACAATGACCTCCCAAAATTATACATAAAGAGTTTATCAGCTTCCTGCCATGTGCTGAGAAGGGGGAAGGGTAGATGTTTCTTATGCTTTGTTTAATGGTATAATTACAAAGGAATACATCTGTAGAAGGGTACTAGGGGAACATTGGCTCAAATTTCCAAACTAGTAGGAAAGTGTAAGCGATGAAGGGAAAGATCAAGGTTTGAAATTTCTATCCAGTTAAGGTGGTAGTGATCAAACCAACCTCATGGGGAAAGTGTGAAAGTGGCCTTCCTTATGAAAAGGGCTATTAGGGAAATATCCATTTTATTAATATGTATATGTTTGGTGTAGGCTCTAACTTGAGACTGAAATAGGTTCAATTTCATAGTGGTAATGTGTCCTTCCATTCCCTTTACGCGTCGCTTAAGCAATAACACTCTGATCTGTTGCATAGATACATAATTAACCAAACATGAAATATACTGGTTATTAATCGTCGTTGTCTTCTGAGTTTTGTGCTTAGCCAAGTTGGTAATATTTTACATGGGTAGGCGTCTCAATAATATATAAGGTGCTCTTTTCTTCAATTATATTGAGGCCCCTCAAAGATGAATGTAACCATGGCATGTTCTCTTTCCTTCTATTTTCAAGAGTTTAACTAAGTTTTAATTAAGCTTTTGAAAATTCAAGGAAAGAGCACGATAACAGACTATTTTATACATTTTTATGATTACAAGTTAAAATAATAACTATATTGGTATTTAGGATTTGGTGAGAAAGAAAAATATTAACTGTTTATTTTTTCACTATGATTAAGGAATGCCAGAACTAAATTCCATTGTTCTCATCCTAGCATCCGAATATCTATATCTCATTTTTTTGAAGTATATATTTAGGCTTCTATTATGTTTATTGTGTAATATTATGTGTATTACACCGTAGTTTTGTTTAAATGTTATAATTTTTGGATTTTTTTCAATATCCTTGCATTGAATTCAAGCCCATACATTTATTTATAATTAAAATGCAAGAGTACGCTCAATCCAGTTCCTTACATTTATTTATAATAAAAATAGAATAGTGTAGTGTACTCAAAAGCATTCTTTATATTTATTATACTTATAATAAAAAAGAGTTATGGGCTAACGCATTAGTTGCAATGGACTTCTCGAAATACAGAAATATGAACGTCAAAAATCAATTAGAGGTACCTACACAACTTTTTGGAATATGGAGTAAGAATAAGAATATGAAACCTTGACAATCGGATTACCTTTCGGAATATATAACTTTTATTTATGAAAACTAAGTATAAATCCCAAAAAATGAGGTTCTTATAAGGTTGGTATGTTATTTTTTTCCCAAAACATAATGAATATGTTTGAGTTGGTCCACTTGTTTGGTATGCAAATAGTGGAATTTTGTGAAAAAAACTATATAGAGTTGTAGATAACATGTGTGTCTAGTGCAATGTTATTTTTTCATATTTATTTATGTTATATATATTTTTTCAAATTAAGGAAGTTAGTGATGCCCTAAAATGACAAGGCGGAGCTTTGGTCCACCACATCTTGGTCTTAACATAGTCAATGAATTATATTTTTTTTAGGATGTAGGTCTTTGTGTCTTCTTGTGCGGGTTCTTTTCCGTTTTCTAAATAAGTGAGCCAATTAAAAGTTATAGTCGAAGCAAACAACCTACCTTTGGTGATAGATTGACGTTAGTCCATTTAAAATTAAATAAAATATAGAAAAAGATAATAGATTTAAATAAAAATTACATATTCAGAATCTACAGATAGAGTTACACAAGTCTATGAATTTTCATTATCAGTGGACAAGCGTGGCATATGCAAAATCATGCACGAAATAGGAGAAGTTGTACAAAACATATTTTATGTCACAAGACAGTCCAAACCACTTGGTTTGGCAACCCGAACCTAAAACCAAATCAGCCAAGTCAACCACCACATAGGTTGGAAAAAATATGCCCACCAAAATTCTAAATTTAAATCATGCGTGCGTGTAGTTTAAAACATAACACGCACGCACTACTTTGTGTGCATGCGTTAAAGACGCATGCACGCATTTGTTAAGTAAAAACTTTGTTTTGATTTTATTTTCAAGAATTTGCAATGGAATGATGATGATGAGGAGGAGGATGATGACAACGAGGATGATGACTATGATGATGATGATGATGATGGCAATGGCGATAATGATGAACAATGATGGTGATGATGATGATGATGATGATGATGACAACGATGACGATGATGATGAACAATGATGGTGATGATGATTATGAGGATGATGACAATGATGATGATGATGAGGATGATGACTATGATGATGATGATATAATGATGATGATGATTATGATGACGATGACGATGATGATGGTGATGATGACGATGATGATGATGAGGATGAGGATGATGATGACGATGATGAAGAACACTGATGATGATGATGATGATGATAGGTTAAGTTGAAACTTTGCTTTGATTTTATTTTCAAGCATTTTCAATGGAATGATGATGATGACCATGACGATGATGATGAACAATGAAGATGACGTTGAGGAGGATTATGACAATGAGGATGATGAGGATGATGACTATGATGATGGTGATGAGGATAGGTTTA
>LPNX010968664.1:0-2500 GCA_001517045.1 Pseudotsuga menziesii | reverse complement strand
GGATGCCATAGATAAGGTTCTCTATTGAGACTCTTCAATTCGTATAAAAACCTTGGAATCATTCATGGGAGAGGGTCCATATTGAACAGTTCACAACTTGTCCATGCTCTCCTCTTCATGCTAGATTTATCATAACATACCTTTGAGTTTGACAGGGATGCCTCTACCTCAATGATTTCTCCTTTTTTTGAGGGATTTGCAACCTCCTCATTGTGTAATTAGTCAATTTTTTCTCTTAATAGTTAACTTGTAACTTAATGACTGTAATTTATTCCCAAGACATCCAAACACCAACTTGTGTCTTCCCTCACAACTAATGTGGCATATTACGTGTAATGTCATCTCATTCGAAGGTGTTGGAAATGAATAATATTTCACTCATCTTCTTTTGACTTCCAATCATTTTTGAACAAAAAGGAAGTCATAATCCTATAGCTGTAATACTTGCAAACTTGACTCTCTTGACTCAAATAGAGTATAGAAATGAAACTTTGGTTCAAACATAAAGAGAAACCTTTAATTAGCATTTATGGATCAATGCCAATAATTACCATAATAACATATCTGTAATTTAGTTAATTATGTTGGAACACATCATATTTCTTATATAATGGAACTAATACCTTATTTGTTGCTTCTTATGTAGGGGTAGACCTCATAGTTTTGATAAAGAAACTTTTGAAGATGGGAAACTCACGTAACAGAGTAAGAAAAACTAGAAGAAATATGCCCATTGAAAAGGAAAATGAGGTAAGATAAAATGTCAGGTTGGAAATGGAGGGAGTGAGACATGGTCCAAAAATTTCCACTGATACTGTGACTGATCCTAATAGAGTTGATGACATAAAAACATCTACTTCAGAACCATGGGTGAAGCAATTGGGTCCAATGGACCTAACTCAAGTTCCAACATCAACACAGTCTCCAACCAACAGTCCATCAATGAGCCATGTTGAAGCTCTTGAATACATAGGTATATTGAGAGACATTGCGTATCAAGCATTGAACCTAGGAGCAATGCTTAATTTTCAATCTCTACAAGAAGACCATAGCCATGTCGAGCACACTCCCAGTATGGACCGAGATGTGAATGAAGCTCCACAATAAAGAATCCTTGGGATCCGTAGCTCATGTCCACCTTCCCTACTTTGACTATCTACTGCAAGAAAAAGGACTCCTAGACATATCCATGTGGATGAAAGTTGACTGTCATGCCTTGAAGGTAAGTTTCCCAAACGCACTATCGATTGGAAATGTAGCAAATTAATGAAGGAATATTTTTAATCCAAAAGAAATGCAATTAAATGTCAATTATAACTATGTTTGTTAAATTCAATTTGTTTAATTGTTGTTAGGATAATTATGGGCATAAATATGGTTAAAAGTTCAGAGGCTAACAATCATAATGTTAGAAATCTCCAATCTTCTTTTAATGTGATTGGGAAGACGTCTCATACTAAAGATATTTGTGTGGCTCGCCGTGTATTATCAGAATCAGTTGTAAGAAAGTCCACACGAAAGTGCCACCTCCTTTCACACACTTCAGATACTTAATTAAATAGAAAAATTGTTTTGAAGTACTCTGTTATAAAAGAAAATATGCAAACTCCAAGTGGAAAATATTGTTGGGATTTTGTCGGCAGTTTGTCTCGTCAAGATATGAAGCTAATTGATGATGTTAAGGACTTAGTACAAAAGTTCTTGCATGGTCATACCAAACCTTCATATAATAAAAGAGATGTGCTAAAGCTGAGAAAATGTTCTACTGAACATGAACCCCACGTTAAATACTTCCTTGACACAACACAGACTGAACTCTATGAGAGATTCAGGAATGAGCACACACAACTGAACCTAGGCCAAAGGTCCTTTGAGAAATGTAAACCATGGTACATTCGTATATGCATTGATTGAAACACATGATGTTGTAGATGCCATGTAGAATATGAATATTTTTATGACACATATAAACATATATTTTTTTATTTTCATACTAACCTTGAGCAGGGATGCAATGAATCCATAATACCACCAAATGCATCGAGATATTTTATCGTCAACATCATGTGTCCAAGGCATGAAGGAAAAAAATAATATGGAAAATCATGTCTATATGGGAGTTGTTCCAGGTGCAATGGGTTTTCTCTTTTGAATCGTTGCATTCATGGAAACAATGAGCATAAATTTGGCAATATGAGTGTGGAGATGTAGAGCTTCAAGTACGTAGCCTATTAATTAGATAGTGCAAAGGAAAGTAAAAAGATTACATTGGTGAAGTAATAGGTGCAAATGATTATTGCATGTTTTTCCTCTTACATGTTCAGTTTCTACATATACATTCTTTAAAGGTCACATTCTAATATGACCCTTGTTTTCATGGAAACAGGTACGTGTTAGTTTTTCAACATTTAAGCTAGCATTATGTTAGGATCTTTTTACTGAGAGAATAACAAGCACAGCAATAACATAAGTACATCACAAGAGACAAGAGACACAAAGC
>LPNX010968594.1:62668-93548 GCA_001517045.1 Pseudotsuga menziesii | reverse complement strand
GTGAGAATGCAATCCCTTGCTTCTCATTTCAACTATGTAATTTGTCATCCTTCTGTACTGTAACCATGGTAAGGTATCCTTTTTATGCCTCGGTTCTATTGCATAAATTTTTTCAAAGACTAGGAATCCCGCATATTTTTCACCAGAGAATATGGTTTGGTTGTATTCTTTTATTTCCATAGTCAAAGTAAAAAACCAAGTAGAACTACACTACATATAACTATCCAATAGAATCCCAAATCTCAATCTTGGTGTGGAATGGAGTTCAAGAGGCAATAAGAGACCTAGGAGATGAACCCTCAAACAATAATAAAACATTTTTTAACTCTATTTTAACAATAAGAAAACACATGATTCAACACTATTTTAACCCTCAACCAATAATAAAACAAAGTAAATCTCAATTCTGGGTGGTTTTAAGGCCATAACAACAACAAACACCAATAAACCATGCATATGTGGTCCTTGGTTCTGATCCATAATCGGTCATCCTATGGCTGAGTCATTTCACTAGTATGGACATTAATTATTTTTGCAGAAAGATATAATGTTTCTCTATGTTTTCTATTTCATTGCAAATTAATTCTGACTGGGTATTCGAATATTACTTGCAAACTACAATTAAAATGAGGAAGAAAACCAATTCTGAAACATCAATTACATACACAGTACTAACACAAATTTTACCCTAAAAACCCATTTGTGAAAACCAGCATGGCCTTTGTTTGGCTCTTTCTGTGCTCAAGAATGATGACAAATATCAGCTATATACTCTTAGACGGAGATTTTGTGCATTCTTACTCCATGGATGCATTTTTCATATTGCATCTTGGCTTTGAGATAATCTTTGTTCTCTGTGGATAGGGTCATACTTCTCTTCATCCTCATGATCTAGGAACATACTTCTCATCCTTAGTATTTAGTTTCCGGCTTCTGTGCCATCAACTTCCGAAGCTTTCAACTTCCAATGCCAATTTTCTGACCGATGTCCCAATCTCCCTCTTTATTCCCACCTCTATTGGTTTCTCTTCTCTTGGAATGCCTAGAGTCTCTCCCCTATACTGATCAAATGCCTCCTCCATCTTCCTTGCAAACCCTTGAATGATGCCAATGGAACCCACCAAAGTAATTGCCTCCTGTGATGGATTTTAGCGATCTTTATCTTTCCTTGAAGGGTTACTTTTTCTTCTATAGATTCCATGTGGCATCTACTCTATGGATTTGTGGACTCTACATGGTGATGTCATCTATCAGGTATGCCTCAATAGTCTTTGTTTTGGGTCTCTTCTTCTTTCTTCTATGCAGACAAAAAGCTTCATCATAATGTAGGGGCCTTGATGTGGAGGTTAGGTAGTTCCCTCACTTTTCATGCTCTTGCTTAATCTTTTAGAGAGTGTGGAGTGCAGGGGTAATATCCTTTCCACATGGTCCAAAATTTCACTTCCAATACACGGCATTCCCAAAACATTTTCTTGTTGTGGCTTTTTAGTTCTATCCATTTCAGATCACTCCAGGCTTCCGTCCACATTGTTGGCTTATAAGGATTGTTAGGTACAAAGTTGTCACAGTAGAAACCATTGCAAGTGTTTATCTGTTTCAAATATTAAAGAATAAATAAGGTAAAACAATGGAATCTTGGATATCTCAACATTGATTATTACAAGACTAAGAAAAATAGAATGCAGAACCCTGAAAACCCCATAATCTATTAAATGGAAGCTATTTTTCTTTCAATTACACTCAGTAGTAGTCATTCATCAAAATGAAAAATGACAATTTATTTGTGTCTACACTAATTACTTATTTTAAATTCCATTAGTATGAATTGTACAAAATATGCAAAGGTAACTAATTCAATTGATGCAACTGGTGCAATATTTTGATACAATTTGATAAGTTCATCTAGACACAAGGGTCACCAAATGCCCAGTTAAATATATTATCATATAAATATCTAAGAGGGTGTTGTTAACAAAGCTCACCACAGGGTCTAGTGCATCATCCTATTTGCACATTACCCAAGGTATACCCGTATCCATTCCCACAGCCATCTGGGTAGCCCAAATCATGTAATTCACTCCAGCAGGTGCAAACAATGTTTCTTCAAGTTTATACTTATTTTCCACCTGTAAGAACACTTTGTTATTAGTCCTAATATTAAGAAACCAAACCAAGTTTACATAGAAATTTCAAACACATGCCATATCGCTCTTTTCTACATCAAGAGATTTCCCAAAATAACCTAAATCACACTCAGACTTGGTTTATAGGGTCTGAAGTTAACTCAGGTCTATTTTTTTTAGGTTTGTTTACAGCCCTTTTGTGGAGAAAAAGAGCCCAGAATTCAAAACCCCCTAATACATGTTGCCACTCAATGGTTGTCTCACTAGTGCAAGAAGGCCATTTCAAGCGGTTCGAGCTAGATGCAATTTCTGGGTAACTTTGGCATAATAGATACCCTGGACATGCTTTCAGCACTATTAGAAGAGGAGGATTTTGTCAAAATATAATAATAACACCAATCCATATAAAATACCTCTAATCTTTCTCAATATCAAATGAATATAATAAAAATTCAAATGTTTATTTGTACAGACAATCTATCACTTCTACAAACTTCCCTCGTCATTTTTTATTGAGTAGGAAAAGCTCAAGGCTCAAAGTAAAATCATGTTTATCAGGAACCCACATTCTCACAGTGGATACAAGACCCACACTTATGCTCTCAACATAGCTTGGGAGATTCATACTTATGTTGTTTCTACAATATACCCATCTAGAAATAGCAAGATAGCATGTTGGTCCAATGATTTAAAAATATTGCAGGGTGGACAAGAAATTCATATTCAATTAAAATATCAATAATGAGCACTACAACTGCATGAAGTTAACTTTCATAATTCATGACACAGATTTTACAATTGACCACTGGTTCTTAACCTTGTTCATTCGAGACTATTCCTTCTACACAATCAGACTAAACCTTAAGCATTTAATGCACAGTGACTATGTTAGATTTATCTCAATGCATGTATCATTCAGTAGATTTAAAGAAGACATGGTAAAAATTAACAACTATAAATTTCCAGATTGAGTAATTTATATAGAATGAGACCTCACAATAGATTTTTTTATATTCAAGGGATAAAAATCCTCAAAACTCGCACATCATTCTAGCAGCAGAAATATTTCCATGTTTCATCCTCCTACTGTGCATAAATGAAATTATGCTTTATCATAATCCCCTTTGCAATCAAATATATGGAAGAAATACTGATGAATAAGGGAAAGACAAAAGAAATATGCTTCAAGAACATGATTCAAATTGTATACTCCCATTTAAACAATGGTTGCATACTAAGTCAATAATATTTGTAAATTTTAAATGACCACAAAATAGAATGTCCTAGGTGGAAACCATGACATGGTATTCCTCTTGCTTGCTAAATAAATTGACAACAACCATAATTACAAGAACAACCAACACAACACACAAGGAGACTCCCAAAATGGATTCCATAAAGCACAATGCTCTTCTCCAACATGTACAAAATGTTTTTGTCTCTTGCCATTTGCAAGAATAAGTTGAACCTTCAAACGAATCAAGATTAGTTGGGAAGCAATTTTCTTTCTTATCATCTGTCTTATAAGCTTCTTTTTCTAACTCAGCCAGGCTAGTGCTCTGGTAATCTTCCTCGTTATCTAACATCTCCTCAAAAACAACGCTTGAAGCAGGTGACAAAGAATTTGTTCTATGCACACTTTCTGACCATTCAGAATTATTCTACAGATCTCCCTCTTCTGAATTGCTTCTAACTGGATACCCATCAGCTACACTATAGAGACTGTCAAGCATTGTCCTTCCTTTTTTTGCTGTGATCATATGTCGATTGTCTCCACCCGTGGATTCATTGACAATGCCATTGGTAGCTGAAGTTAAGTTCATATTCCAATCAATTGCATTCAAATTATCATGGTTAGCTTCTGCAAAATCTCGAAGTTCTCCTCTAGATTGCAATTTTCTACATGTGTTTTTGGAGGAGGATTGTTGTTCCAGAGACCTAAAAAATTTCCTTGGTGTGTTGAATACACTCATATTATCAATTGTAATATATGATCCTGGATTCTGAGGAAGAGAACAAATAGTAAAGCACCTGAGCATTTGCAATCAAAAGAGATAATACTGATATAATAAAATGTACCAACTTTGCTTAAGCTTCCTCATCAAGCACAAGATGCATCAAACGAGACAAAAAAGGAAAACTAAGAAGGACACATCCCATGCTCTTTATGCATACCTTAGGGCTAACTGCTTCTTTCATAGCTGAAGGGAAATGTGAGTGAGCGTAGTTAATGCAGAGGGAAAAACATGGGTCATTTTCATCCTCTTTATAGGAACGTCTCCTTTCTAAGCAGTCCTCATCATAAAATGATGCATCTCCATTTTCCCCATGTCTGACAACCATATGTATCTTGGTCCTTGTTTTCCTATTACCAACTTTAGTGACTCAATAAATGGTCACTTAAACTCATCCCCAAATCAATTTGCAAAGAGAAATTAAACTCCGAAAGTAATGCCCACAAGAACAGCAATTTACCATCATCAAAGCAATTTTCTAAGTTAAAACTTAAATTTGAAAATTCATGCCCATGGAAGCTTCATTACTGTGATTTCCATTTACAAGTTGTACTCCAAGTAGAAATAATTGTTTCCCCCCTATTTTCCATTTATAGAGCTTGGCAAATAATTGCTAATGAGCTCCATGGCTATTGAATACTATAACTTACACCCAGAATAAAACCAACAGAGTGCCAAAGAATAATATCCAATGAGGAAAATCTCATCAAGCTGTGGTCTAGCAACAAGGTTGAGTGCTCACATCAAGGCAAGGCACTCTAGGAATTAGTGTCCAGGCCAACAGTTCACTATGAATCATTCTCTACCTAACTCCCCATATTTCAGTTTCATCAAGTTTGCATGCATTATGTTTCTAATTTAAGTTTTGCATGCATCAATGAAGTAAGGTGCATGCATCCTAGCTCAATTTAGTAAAGTGTATGCAACTTAGTAGTTATGACACAAATCATCTCCAGTTGAGGCACTGTTGTGCATGTGTCCAAATCATTGTAACTAGCTAGTGCACACCTCTCAAGGCATGTTGAGGATGCAGGTGACTAAGAAGTATGGAGTTGATTTGGAGCCTTGAGCATCCAATCTCAAGGTCAAAATCACTACACACCAAAAGGATATTTCAGGACCCCAAAACCCACATGAACAAAGTGTTTCAAGTAAAACCTTTTTCTGTGATACTCTTATTTGTTTCATTGACAACCAACTTCCATTAGCAATAATAGCAATACTTAGGACTGAATGCATGCCATCAATTTTCAAAATGAAATCGACCAAACACATGTCATCAATTGGATCTGTGTGTCCTATCCAGAGGTGTCCCTACAGAGAATCTCTATGCTGCATGAGTCCCCAAGTTAAAGATTTTCTTTTAAGTCCATCTTGCAAAAAGCGTGGAAAAAAAAGTTGCGATGAAGGCATGTGTGACGACGCTAACCTTTGATAAGGTTCTATATTGGGAAGCATGGGATTTGGTGATACAAATTTCCCTAAGGATTCCTGACCATCCACTATACATGCAGTGCATGACTTGAGCATCAGACTCCAATAGTTAATTGAGTATGTACACATTGCACACTGATAGTTGTACTCTCTCTTTATGCTTTGTTTTATGTTTCAGACTTTCAATTGTGTTAAACTTAGGTGTGAACTGATTTTATTACCACTAACTAATTTTATTGGCATTTTACTTATCTTTTATCTTCTTACCATTATTCCTACAATGCAAGACAACTTGGTTAGAACTTAAAGTTTCAATATTTTGTAGGCACCCTCTCAATTTGACAATTGGGGTCCTTTTGTAATATGGTATAGTCCGTTGGGCCTTTTGTTATGATGTAGTTGCATTATGTGGAAGGTAGGACAAATTAATCGATCATGTACATCGAGTCCATTGGGAATTTTGTTATTATGTAGGTACATTACATGGAATGTATACATTACATTTATACATTATCTGACTTTCTAATTCCTGCCCTATGCCAAATAATTCTTATTTCTTATAAGCAGCGTAGTCGCATACAAATGGAACACAATCCATTATAGGGCATGTTATATATAGCATTGTTTACAACTGTTATTTGTAAAGCAACACATGCATCATGATTCATGATTATCAAAAGTGTTGGAATACAAGTATGCATCTGTTACCTTTTCCATGAGTTCCAAGGTTATAGACCAGAGAAAGGGTAAGCAAAAATGAATCTCAGGGCACTACGGTGTTAATAGAAACTCTAATGTTTGTCCATTTGTCATCAGAAGGGATTCTTTATGTTGTTTTGAATATTTAATCTCTTTCTATTGTGAGATTTGTTGCAAAAGAAGTTATAATCATTTGGTTGTGCCCAATTTTTAGCTCACTGTTCCTGTAGCAAATTTACCAGCCTTGTCTAACTTGTTGAAGGAAATTACTAATAATTATGAAATTTGACATGGATCAAAGACAAAGGTTATTTGGCATAGATATTGATTTTAATGGCTGCCTTTTGTCAAAGTATTTCTTGCTTTTCTTGTTTTTTTATTTTAACGAGAAGGAATAAGCCCGTCTCCTTCTGTGTTCAATGTCAGTTGATAATTAATATGTCCAAAAAATTTGATGCATTTATCAATGCCAACCTATCATGAAATTTTTTCTCCCAGATGAATTACTCATTCAGTGTTTTCAAATTGTATGTCTCAAATGAAATGTCATGTACCGGGATGCCTTTCTTTGGCCATTGGGGAACTTGATATGAAAATTCTTCCTTTATGAACAAATCTATATGCACAGCAATTAGCAGTAGATATAACATGCATATTTCTGGAATTCATTCATTATCCATTATCAAAACATATGTAAACACAAATATTCCACACAAAGCTGATTATGGAATACTTATTTGTTTTCAAGTGAAGTCTACCAAACTGGTTGCTGACGAGCAATAATATCCCTCAGCCCAACCCACTACTCCCATGACATAATCAATATTCTCACTATGGATCACTCCAGTCCCTCATCCAGCCATCAGCCAATGATGGCACTTTCTTCTCCTTCATAGCACAAGGAAAATCGTCCCTTTCTCTGCTCCATAGCCCCTCACGGATCCTCTTCCCTTCTAGTGTAGGTAGAAAGAGTAAAAGACTAGTGGTTTTCTACTATGAATGACCCATATGAGAAACACTTCACCAAAATAGTCCATAAGCAGCACTAATGTGGTTGCAAGTTTGTGGTGTTTTCTTAAGCTATCGTGGACATTCTTTACCATCCCTTTTCCTCTTTGAATTCACACAGCAAGTCCCTGGCCCTCACAGGCTCTTGCAAGTCATAATTTTCTTGAAACATTCTTGACATTTCAAGGCATAAACAACCATGGCTCCACACAAGGTTTCTTCAAGAACAAGGAGGATAATGTTCCCAATTCAAAGGGAGTAAGTATTATCCATGGCAATGGTGAATAATGATTTTTCTACAAGAGTTTGCATAAGAAATGTGTGGCCATCCCAAGAAGAATGGGGAAACATGTAAAAGATCACTGACTCAATGATTGATGGGAAATGTTTGTGAAGAAGCATGGGCATGAAAGGTCGTACCTTCAAAGAACAATTATCAAGTCATACCACGCATGGAGTCATTTAACTCAGGTCACATGACTTCTATCTTTTTTTCCAAGTTGTCATGCTCCCACCCTCCAGCTCATAAGTGAGAATGAAATTGTTGAAATATTGCCAGCCCCAAATCAACAATTAGCTCACAAATAGTCCCATTCAACAATCAGCTCATAAAGTGTGATCATGTCACAAGTGGGATTTCAACTTGGGTGGGGAGGACAACTTCTCTACCACTTGAGCCAGACCCAATTGACACATGGCTTGACTTCTATCACATAAACTACATCATTTAAATAATCCATGAGTTAACATTTTATAATTCAGGGGTTAAAACTTGGATAACACATGATAACAAATTGTTGTGTTCAATGGTATTTCGGTTTCCATATTACTTACTGATATTGGTTTCCAAAGATAACCTATTATGAAAAATATTTTATCCAGTTAATTCCTCTCATCTGGTGTTGAATATTTAATCTCTCACCAAAATGTCTCTCTTATGAATAGAACTTGAATCCATTTTAAGTGGCTTCTAGATCTTGATTTACATGCTTTGAAGGATTCATTAAGCTGAACCACCATGCTAGTTACAATGATCATTTTTTTTGAACAAGTTCCTTGAGGCACTGTTGTGCATGTGTCAGAGGACAGGTTTATTAATTCATTTTTCAAATGAGGAAACAGTGGTGAAGTAGACTTTGAAACTTTCAATGTAGTTCATAATTTCAAGATTAGTAAACAGTGATGTGATCTGAGTTTCAGATCTCTGTGCTTGCTACTAATTTCTTCACCTTGATGTGTTTCAGTTCCTAGTAAAAATCAAATTGTAGTTTTTATAGAGATTTCAGTTTTATTTTTTCTTAAATAGGTAGGTTATAAATCAGCCTAGGACCATTACCATGTGCTAAAAAAATTTAACAATTTTTACTCCAAGAAGAAACATTGGGATAGAGATGAAATCCTCCCTTTATTTTTCAGTAATCACTATATTCATTGAAGTGTATTTGCTACTGTGAAGTCTCAGTTAGGGCTGTTCACTCTATTTTGAGGGATGTCCTAACTAGGGTTCAAAGGTTAAGTGTATCAAGTTTAGGCTCTCTTGATCTTATGGTCAAATTTAAATATGGAATGATGTATTGTTGGCTGTTTGTCTATATAAAGGTTTCCTATTGTGGTCTACTTCCTTTATGGCTTCATTTGTGGCTTTCCTTTGATTGTCCACGGCTGCATGTTGTTACTTGGCTGATTTTGTACTTGTGAGGAGCATCTTTAGTAGGGCCTTCTTTTAATTTTATGTATATTGATGTAAATCCATGTGGTTGGTTAGAATCTAGAGCATGTTTATAATAGCCTAAACACACCTCTTTCCATACAAGTTCAAACCCCCTTGATTGTTGATCCTGATTTCATCACCCATTGGATACGCATTAATCTTAGAAATCTACCATGCCTTCAATATAAGTATATCACAAACATCTTTCCTCGGGTTTCACCCCTTGTGCTAGAGGATAGCCAGCCTAAAGTGAGTAAAAGAGTTGTTGTGGTGACAATGGGCAACATTCCTATGTGGCCCTAGGGTTGCACTTCATTCAGGGACTTGAATATCTTTGAGTGTAGGTTGTGGAGATAACACAATGCATTTGACATTTCTACAACATGGCACCATTATAACTAAGCCTGCAAATCTTGACACCTGTCACATAACCTCATCATTTACAAATAACACATGACTTAACATATTGCATTTCAGGGATCAAAACCAGGGTATTGCAACAATAATGTTGTTGCAAAGGTAATATTTATTTATCACTAAGTGCTAGAAGGTG
Source organism: Pseudotsuga menziesii (assembly GCA_001517045.1). Lineage (NCBI taxonomy): Eukaryota > Viridiplantae > Streptophyta > Pinopsida > Pinales > Pinaceae > Pseudotsuga > Pseudotsuga menziesii. The sequence continues at coordinate 84,005 of LPNX010968594.1, read as the reverse complement.
CAATGGTATTGATATATAATAGGCACCTCTAGGTGCAATTACAATAATAAATCCACTAAGCATCACTAGGTACAGTTTCAACAATGTTCAGTAGCTGCTAGAAGGCACACAGGCACAATAATTCCAACAATAGCTAGCTTTGATAATCATTGCTGCCCTTCAAGCATGATATTAGCAAACATATAATCTTAACAGAAGAAAAAACAACAAACAACAAATTCAATATATTAATCTTGAAAACAAAAGAGTCCACGGACCACATCATGGAAAGTTACATTCTCCCATTCAATTGGGTTCTCCTCGATTCTCAGTAAAAGAGTCCTCTCCTGATGAACTGAGGTGAGTAGTACTTGTTTGCTATTAAGCCAAAAATATATTGTCAGAAAACATAAAGGAAGACAGATCTGCAAGATGAGAAATTTAGCACAAACAAACACAAAAAAATAAAAAAGAGCAGATTATAAAAGTCCATATGAGTCAAACAGACATTCAGTTATAATGGTCTGTTGAATTCCTATATCCTAATAGATTCTTCTCCACGTTTGCAAATGTCTTCATATATACATAGTTATGATTATTTTCTCAAGTTTTTGCAGGCTTCCAGTTGTCTTTTTAGATCCTTTCTCTAAGAACATCAACCTCTTTTTGCAAGTAATTATGTTTTTTATGTTTCCTTTAATAAGCCACATGAATATTAGACCCTAACTTCGGTTTTTGGTTAGGTGTATGCACTTTAGAATTTTTTACCATTGATATTCCCTATATCTAATCTAAAGAGAATCCCTTCCAAGCTATAACTTTAATTTCTTCACACGAAACTTTTTTTGGCCCATAAATCATTCATTTATTCTAGAATTCCAAGACCTATAGTGGAAGATGATAGCCTTTGGACTCCTCATTAGCGGGCCGATCGAAGTAGATGATTGCACTATCTTTTGATCTTCAAATGATATTTAGTAGACAATATGAAGGAAGAAATATTGGTCTCACAAAGCTTAGCAAATACTGCTATCTTTACAGAGCTTGGAAAATAATTGCTAATGAGCTCCATGGCTGTTGAATACTATAAGTTACACCCAGAATAAAACCAACAGAGTGCCAAAGAATGATATCCAATGAGGAAAATCTCATCAAGCTATTAACGATATCAATAAACTAACCTGTAAAAAATCACATTTTTTGCATTTGTTAAACTGATAGAAGAAGATTCAAGAAACTAACCTATAAAAAGCCTGCAGATAGAAGAAACTTTGTGAAATTGCTTTCCATGAATCCACTCAGCCACTGTAAAGACCAATTTTCAATAGAAATCAAGCTTGATGTTGAGCCTGAGTCCTGACTCTTACACCATTATATACATTAAAAACATCCTTGCTTGACTAAATTTATCCATTTTTTGCTCAAATATGGACCAAATCCAGTGAAAAAACTTCCCCAATTGATTAAATCTCCACATTTTACTCAAATAATTGTCCAAAAATCCAAATCTAGGACGAACTATGTCCAATTTACCCCAATCGAGGTCGAAGTAAGACCAGCTTACCGATATATTCATAAATCCCGACGAAATACCAAATTTTTAATCGTATTATCCATAAATCTTGGGAAAAATACCAATTTTTCAAGCTATTATCCATAAATCCAGAAAACCATCTTCATTTCTCCTCCCAATTGAAAAAAATTGGGTGAATTTGGGTAAATATCTCCTCCCAGTCGGAAAAATTCAGGTGAATGTGGGAAAAAATCAATATTTTACGTGGGTTAATATTCATTTTCCATTTTTTCCCTAAATCGAGATGAATGTGATTTACCTTGGGGCAATTATATACAAAATAAACAATGGGGGAATTTATTAAATAAAATAAAAACATTTTAATATAAAAATTTGCCCACTTTATTTTGGGTAACCCTTAAAATTTGCCATTGGGCTAAAATTCACCCTTAAAATCATCCCTAATATCTATTATGTTTCTGGTTGGATTCCGAGTAGGGCTTAGTTTGGTAGGTTAGAGTACCTTTTACCTTCATACTTATGAACAAATTATGGTGGGGCTAGATTCCCCCCTATTGATTCTTGCATTATGTTTAAGGATGAGGGAAGCCTAGGATTGAAACATATTTCCACCCAAAGTAACACCTCATCTACAAAATTGGTGGGTCAGTGTATGAAAAGATTCTCTTCTTGGTAGACTTTGTTGAGGCATTTTCTCCTCATGGCACAAAATTCTCTAGCATCAAGGGATTATTTGGTCTATCCTATATGATTTCATGTCCTCCCAATTTTCAAGGCTTAGGCTCCTTTATCATCAAAAGTATCTAGGGAGAAATTTAATTATATTTGTGAAGTGCTAGATGTTAGGTAGTTGGATAGGATGGGATTAGGGTAGAAGGATGATTTAAGGTTGTATAGTGCAAGGAATGTGTTTTGTCAACATTGTTCACTTTCAAGGGTGACAATTGGTTAACAAGAGGATTTTTTATTGGATGGATTTCTGGGATGCTAGTAGTTTCTCTTGGAAGGACTAAATAAGAATTTCTCGAGAGTTTTCCCTATATTGTATGGGCATGCATATTATTATTGAAATTATTGGTCTATTTTGTAAGAGGACATTTTAAAAATAGAATATTCACATGCCTAGTTCATTTTGGCATGGTTTTGAATGGAACTTCAAGCTCCACTTGGTGTAATATGATGTACATTGTTGTTCATCAACAACATGAGAACAACCTTGCTTTTAGTTCATAATGGTTATCTATAGATGCAAAGAAAAGGTGGATTAAAAGAATCCATAGTGTGTGGCTAATTTGGTTTAGTTACAAATTTGAAGTGTTTCCAGGGATAGTGTTTTACGAGGGCCTTCCTAACAAGGCACGACTCATTAAAGGTTATCAATCTAATGGAATTTTCCCCTCATGTCTTAAAGTTAAAAACAACGAAACACCTATTCCAGGAATGTTGTTTTTCCAAGTCTCTTTAGGAGTTTATTTAATCTAAGAATGCAACCTTCTCTAATGGACTTTTCCCCTCATGTCTTAAAGTTGAAAACATTGAAACACCTATTCCACGAATGATGTTTTTCCAAGTATTTTTAGGATTTTATTTAATCTAAGAATGAAACATTTTTTTAAGGGAGGTTGCATTGGAGAGAAAGTTTATTGGGTGATTCTAGATGGTTGAGATGTTCCTTATTAAGTGGTGTTTAGCATTGCTTGAGAATTTTTGTAATGTTTGTGCTTCAGAAACACAACGATTTCCCTACATTATGTCAACCATGGATTCAAATAATAGGTGTACATGTAATTGTATTTCTGTTAATAATAGATGCCAAGGGATTCTATTCATACCCCTATCTTGATTTTACTACTATTTTAGTTTTCCTCATAAAAAAGACCTAAATGATTTTGTATATTACTCTATTTATTTTCTTTAGATTGAGCATGTAACTATCCACACCTAATCCATCTTTTTCCTTACCATTGATGTCATATATTCAGTGGAAAAAGGCTAAAAAGGCTTGGAGTGATAGTATTTTTTCAGTCCTACCATCCAAGGAAATATCGACTTTGAAAATACATCTAAATGCAATGTATATAGCAAGGCATGCCTAAGAATAATGGTTGAGATGCTAATAAAAATAGGACACGTGGGACATCTCGGGAATACATTTTTTTAACCTAGATCAAATATACTTATTGGTGAACCATACGTAGAAATTGAGGCCTAGAAATTCGTAGGCAACAATAGTAAGGGATTCTCCCTAGTTGACGTTCCCAACTAGCCCATGACTGTTTGGTGTAGGGAATCCGTCCGGTTTGCGGTCCGGCTACCGTAGGTCAAGTAACAAAAGGGTTTACCGGTTGCAGCCCGATCCACCATATATTTTTTGTATTTTGACTTAATATATGAAATGCAAGTGCCTATTTAACAATGTAGGGTGATAAGGATGCAAGGAGTAGTCACAACGTGATGCGCAGGTTCTTACCTCTCGTCTTAGAGCTCACAAGCATCTAAATCACATATATTGCGAAAATTAAATACTAACTATGCTATCTCTAGAGAGCTGGATATTAATTCATGAGTAAGGCACCACTGTCCATGTGTTATGGAAAATCACAGTTAGCTGCTCTTTTAACCAAACATATAAACATGAATAAAAATATGCATGATAAGATAGCTCATCAACAGTTAAAAACCCCATTACTCATGGTGGAAGACATCACAAAGTGTACTAAAGAACATTCAAACAAGAACATAGGTTCAGGAAGTCAGAATGGTCTCACAGTTAATGAAACACAGTTGAAAATGAAATAGTTCCCATTCAACATTGTTCATTCAATCACATTGATACATTCCACATAGCACTTTCTCCAACAGGCAAAATTTGCAGTCTCTGGTTGTAAAGCAAAATAGTTCCTCTTACAAGCAATGGTTTACAATTTTTTCCAGGGAAAAAGCCCCTGTAAGTTCTAACTTTCCAATATTTAAACAAAAAATGTAGATCGTTTGGGCTCCCCCCAAATGTGTGACACTTCAGTTGCTCAAACGTTTCATATCCCTCCTTTTCATCCTCTCTACGCACGCTCATGACCAGCTGATTAACTGACGGACCTTTCAGATCTGCGCCTTTGTTGCTTTCGATTTTGTTTTCTACTTTTCCTGCACCCCTTGAGATCCCGTCAGTTTCAGTTTAGCCCTTGCCCAAAATTGTCCAACTCCTTTCTACCACCTATCTCCCAGCTAGACCTTCACACCGCGTTAGTCTGGACGGTCTCTTGAATCCTCTAGCAATTAAATGACATCTATCATTCGTATGAACTATATTTTCAACAAAAATAAAACTATGTTATATTATCTCTACGAAATGGCTAAGCAGCAAAAAGAACCATATGCTACGTTACTATTCTAAGAACTAGACAAGAGCCGACACCACTATCTCGTCCTCCTAAGGGTTCGAAGGAGTCACCAATGATGGGAAATAAACACTTATCGGTGGCTTGGAATGCTAACATCGGTAGGGTAGACCAATATGCAGCCTCATAAGTGGGTCTTAACAGGAAATGGGTATCGCGAAACACTTAAGCACATCGGGGTCGGAAGAGTTAAGACATAGGCTATGGGCGGGAAAAACTTCCAATCAGAAATCAGAAGGACATTGACATCGGAATCCAAATGCTTTACCCAGCCGCAACGGAGGAAGGGAAAAAACTATGGACACACGACTACAAGGCCGACACGCATCGGCGGTCGGAGCGCTTTACACTTCGGGTGCTTAGCTGCTTCGAGAGCTGCAACGTCGGAAGGTGAATCAAACAATAGCTTCCGATCAAACATGACTTAACGTCCGATCAATAAAATATTAATCATTCGGAACAGCTTTAAACTCAGCAACAGTCAAAAACCCGTTTCACCTCCCACAGTGACCTTTCAAGGAACCATTGATCTGATTCATCTTCGACTGGAAAAACTGAAACTAAAAATTGCGACCCACAACAATTTTCAAACAAAAGCAACTTTTGAACTAGGCCGAGAGTCAATCTTCAAAAATCATTCAAAAATAAAGTGTGACCAAAATTTTACGGATCCAAACGATTCAATGCAGCACTAAAATCAAGAAGGGGGTCCAAAATTTAAAAATTTAGGGAGGAAAGTTGCAGCTGCAACAACTGGCGATTACCTGGTGAACCTAGATCTCTGGATGATTCTTCCTTGTGTTACAGATTGTTTAACACCAAACGCATCCATTGAATTCTTCCAGCTATCTGGATTTCTCAAATGGTAGAAGTGTGTACCTTTAAATCATTGATAATAGTCCAATTTGGGAGATTGGAAACCAAGATCTTCAAGTCCAAATAACTCTGTTCGAGGCCGAAAAATGAGTTTCATTGTTAATTTTGTCTTCAGGTAGTTGGCAGCTTGGGCACCATAGGATTGCAACATATGGAAAAAAGAAATATTTTTTTGTTCCTCATTCCCATGCCACTTTAGCACTTTTGTGCTTTTGGACTTTGTCCTTTACATATGAGTCCTCCTGCATGCCTTTCTTTCTGAATTTTAATTCAAGCTCCTCTATCCCAAGTGTCCTTTTGTGTGAGTGGTGTATTTCACATTTCAGCTCATGGATGGAGAGGAACTTTTGGAAATTTAGTACTTATGATTCAGCATTTGCTTTGATGTATGCTGCTTTCATAGGAGTTTTTGACTCTTATCTGTCTTTTGGTGTTCATTTCTTGGCATGGGATCATGTGTATTTAATATATTGTTTACCTTGCTTCTTTCCATTGTCCCTTTGCTGTCACTCCTTAGGACGTTTTAAATGTGACATGGATGGAGCCTCAACATAGTATTCCGGACTCTTTGATTCTGGTTTATTTCACAGGGGTTAAGTAGGACTTCAATGCTTACATAGCTATTTGAGAAAACTGCTAAACTGGAAGAATTTCTTTTAGACAAACAGCAACACACAGTCTTATATCCAAGAATTTTAATCTTTCCCAAAAATTTTGATGTTCCCCATGAAACCGCAGATTCATTTCCTTTATTGAAATCAGTAAAACTTGAACTAAAACAAAACTAAAAAACATGACTCAAAAAGACGACCAAGCCGGATTATTTATATACAAGATAGAAGAATACAAACCAAACTCAGGAAAAATAAGGCTTGAGAACTAAACCATTTACTGGTAAGTTCTCTTCCCACCCCTGCAGATCTTGCAACTTATAAGTGGAAGGGCCAAGCTTTGCCGCAATCTGAAAAGGGCCTACCCACAATTGCTGGAACTTCATGTGTTTTCCTTTCTCATCATGAGGGTGATCCCACTTGAGAACCAAATCTCCTACTTCAAAGTCTTTTGTTCCAGCCTTATGTTTGTCGAACCATCTCTTTATTACCTCTTGTTTTTGCTTAAAGCGCTCTCTGGCTTTGGACCGAGCCTCTTCTGCTTTCAGGAGATTATATATCCTCATTTGCAAAACCTCATCATCCGACCCTCTAGATTCTTGAGCTATTATGGAGGAGGGTAGCATGATATTTGGGGGAAGAATGGCTTCTTTACCATACACAAGGGTATATGGAGACACTCCTATCAAAGACTTGGGGGTAACTCTATCAACCCAAAGGGCGTTTGGTAGCGCTAAGTGCCAACTCCTCTAGTTTTCTATTACAGTTTTATTTAAGATTCTAATCAGATTTTTGTTAGTGGATTCAGCCAAGCCATTTCCTTGTGGATAGTAATTAGCAGAATAATGCAACTTTATCCATTTCTCATGAGCGAAAGCAGTTAATTTAATCGATGAAAAGTAAGTAGCATTATCAAAGACTAAAGAAACTGGAACTCCAAACCTGGTCATAATATGGTCCTGTAGGAAGTTGATGACCGCGTCTTCATTTATCTTGTGTAGTGGGATGGCTTCGACCCAGCGAGTGAAATAATTTGTCGTGGTTAGAATGTACTTGTGTTATAGGGAAGATTTTGGCTTTATCTCCCCGATAATATCCAGCCCCCATTGCTTGAACGGCCCTATGATCATCACATGCTTCAGTGGTGCGGCTGCTTTAGATTGTCTTTCACTACACCTTTGACAATTGTTGCACTTCTTGACATGGGCATGTGCATCTTTGAAAAGCATAGGCCAATAGTAACCGGCTCTGAGAATTTTGTGAGCAATGGTATCTCCTGAAAAATGTCCCCCAGCAGGCCCATCATGCAAATCTGTCATTACTTTCGTCGCATCTTCTTTCTCTAAGCATCTGAGAAGAACCCCATCGTAGTTTTTTCTAAATAATATTCCTTCAATAATTTGGTAGGAGGCTGATTTGAGACGCAACACTCTTGTTTGCTTAGAATTCCAATGTTCTGGAAACAACCCTGCCTAAAGGTAATGCACTAGGTCTCTGTACCAAGATTCATGGGCTATAAACAAAGTACATACATCCATCAAATGTAACTCAGCTTCATCTTCCCATGCATGTTCTTCATTGTTTCCATTTTCAGTCATCAGTTTGCACAAACCTTGCCCTTTAACTATATAATCTGGCTTGAATTCAAGATCATACTCTTGAAGAGCTGTTACCCAATTGCCCCTTCTTTCTCCTAGCTCCTTTTGTACAAAAAGTGACCTCATAGCTGGGTATGGGACGATCACCTTGGTTCGATTTTTTAATATGTAGGGACTGAATTGTTTCACTGCTTTGAATACTGCATAAGCTTGTTTATCAATGGCCGAGTAGTTTAGTTCAGCCCCTTATAGACCAGTGATTATAAAAGATATTGGGAATTCATCCCCCCCATCTTCTTTTTGAGTAAGCACAGCTACTGGCGAATCATCAGATGCAAAAGTATAAAGAATAAAATCTTTATCGAAATCTGGGATTTTTAGGGAGGGGGCGTGTGCAACAGCAGTTTTAATCTTGTTGAATGCATTCTTCTATGATTCTTCTCAATCTCAGTCCATTTGAATTGTGCACTTTGCTTCACCATTTGCTGCAGAGGTTTGACAATCTGGGCAAAATATGGCACGAATCTTTGTACAAAGTTTATTATCCCCATAAAATATTGCATCCCCTTTTTATTATGGGGAAAGGGGATTTGTTCAATGGCCCTAATGCTTTCTGGATCTATAGATATTCCTTTCTTTGAAACTACGTGACCCAACAACTTACCTTCCATGACAGTGAATACACACTTCCTGGGATTGAGTGAGATGCCGTATTTTCAACAGCGTTCAAAAATCTGCCTTAAATGAAACGCGTGCACTTCTCTCCTCTTTGAGAATATTGTGATATCATCAAGGTATATTACAACACTATGGCCAATCAAACCGTGGAAGGCTATGTCCATTTTCCTCTGAAACGTAGCACCAGCATTTATAAGCCCAAAGGGCATTCTTCTGTAAGCAAAGGTTCCCCATCTGGTCCTGAACGTTGTCTTCAATCTATCTTCTTCGGCTACTAATACTTGATTATAGCCATAGAAACCATCTAATAACGAAAATAGTTCAGAACCTGAGACCATTTGAAGTAGTTGCTCCATAGGTGGCACGGGATAGTTATCTTTATCTGAAGCGCGGTTTAAATTCCTGAAATCCACACATAGCCTAATTTCACCAGATTTTTTACTAACTGGTACCGGATTTGAGACCCATTCAGAGTGTCTGACTTTAAAAATGATCCTAGCATCCAATAATTTCTTGACTTCACTTTGGATCAGGGGTTCCAATTTTGGGTGCATTTTGGGTTGCTGACAGGGTTTGACGCCAGATTTGATGGGGATAACATGCTGGATGATGTGGGTGTCATATTTCTTCAAATCTTCGTATGTCCAGGAGAAAACATCTTTATACTGCTTAAAGAGACTGATGAACTTATCTCTTTCTGCTGGTGAACAACATTTGCCAAGATTCACATATTTAGGATTTGTCTCAGTCCCTAAATTTATCAATTCGAACTATAGAGATGAGCTGTGAGTCTTCACGTTTGTTGGTATTCTGAACTTCTCATTTAAATCGAACATTATTTCTAAGGTTCTAACTCCCTTGGGGATGAAATTGTCGTATTTCATCTCGGTCTGATGCTCTTCATCATCTATGATCGCTCCTTTAAATACCTCATCATTTGTCAAGCATTCTATTATCTATTGATCATCGTCGAACACTCGCGGGTTGGTAATCATATCAAGGACCGAGGGCCTGAAAAGAAATTCAACGGAGCATCAATTATTAGTAGGTACAATCTTGGCAGCCGATGTGGCTAACAAGACAGCTGCTGCGTTTTTAAGTCTTGGAATCAAAATAATATTAAATGCATTAAAACACTTGATTAGGTCCCATACCTCATTTTGATAAGCCTTTAAGTGAGGAGAAACACAATGTATTTGATTCCAAATCTATTTGACAATTATTTCGGAATCTCCAAAAACTTTTAAATTACTTACCTTTAATTCGAATGCTTTCCTTAAGCCCTGCACCAACGCTTCATACTCAGTTGTATTATTCATACATTCAAACTCTAATCTACATGCAAGAAAATGTTTATTCTTTTGGGGGTCAATCAGGACACAGCCAGCCCCTAACCCTTCTAACGTCTTAGAGCCATCAAAAATCAATGTCCAGAAATCACTAACTATAGTTTGCGAATCTATTCCTACTGCTAAGTCTACTATTTTATAGTTGATTTCATCAGCCTGTGAAAATCGAAAGGGATCAGGCTGGGTGTCTGACGTGTTGCTGGCTTCTTCTGCTTGGTAATTTCCTGGTTCCAATTCAATAAAATAATTTCCCAACACAAAATCCACTGGTTCATTCTTTTCCTCAAGTTGAGTAACGTTGAATTTCATGTGAGGCTCCCTCAAAATTTTAATTTGGTTCGGGCTTCCTTTATATGCCAGCCACAGGTGCGACCAATCAGAGGCGAAATATCCGTTTAGTTTGGCCAACCAATCTCTGCTCAGAACAAGACCATAAGCATCTGGTATGTCGGCCACCACGATATCAATAACTTGGCACACTTTATCATTTGAAGCCAGGCGGACTAGGACATCCTCCATCTCACCAACTACCTTTACATTCGTCCTGTCCAACTGAACCACCCTCCAAGTGGATGGCTTAGGATGCCCATTTATCTTTTTGTAGACTGATATTGGCATGACGTTAACCGATGCCCCTGAGTCTACCAGGCAATTATGTAGATTGTGATTAAAAATTTCAAAGGTGAGGAGATGTTTGTTCTTAGACTTACCTCCAATGCTAGCTTCTCTGATTTCTTCTTCTTCCTTGGGTTGATTGTCAGTGGGCGGCCTCTCATCCGATGCTTCGAGCGCCTTCAATAGTCTTTCTTTTTGCTACGGCACTTTACACATTTCGAATAGTGAAACGTTAGCCTTTACCTTCTTTATATATTCCACGATGTCATAAGCCATCTGTGTTTTAGTGGGATGTGGATTATCAACATTCATTTTTTCTTCACTGGGCTCGACGAATGTATCAGTCTGCCTAGGATCCTGGATGGTAACAGTGAGTTCGGGAATCTTCTCAGCTGAGGAATTATTCTGAAATTTTTTAACATTTTTTTGCAGCCTTTTGATTTTTGGGAGTATGATACTGTCTTCTTTAACCGACCCTTGGCTCCTTGTTGTAACGTTGGTTTCCAAGACATCCTTGTAGCCCCAATTCTTTTCCTCTTCAACATCAAATAACAAGACAGAATTCCACAGAACCATGGTTTCCTCTTCCTGTTCCTTCGTTGAAGGGGTACTCTCTTTTCTTTCTTCATCTCCCTCTTCTGTTACTTTAGAATCCAACAACTGATTCATAACCAACATCATTTAGTTTATCCATTGAGGACAATTCTTCTGAGAGTGGGGCTGTTGGTGGAAAGTGCAAAAATTGTCCATTCCTATCTCAGTTAAATTCATAGATGTTGAATTGTGCGGAGGAGGTTGGGATTGATTGTTATCCTCTCTTTTCTTGTAATAGGGATTGTAGAACTTCTGAGCTTCCTTTTCTTTTTCCAAGTCTATAATTCTGTTGGAAAGCTTCTGCATCATTTTTTCCATACCTTCAAAATCAGGTGATTGCTCTCCCCTAGGTTTATTAAACAACAATGCTTTCCTTCCCGCCATTTTCTCTCCTGACCGTTCAGGATAATCTTCGATACTTTCACTTTCAGCCTCTACCTTTTCTGCCTCCTCATAGGTTTCTACTAAAGTAGGCCTGGCCTTCATTTTAGTGAACATGGCCAACTCGGGTCCTAAAGCCGAAGTATAATACTCAATCAGGACTTTATCCGAAGGTTTGTCAGCTTCAGAAAAATTCTTGAGGTACGCTGCAAATCTTTGAGTGAAGCTATGCACCTTCTCCTTTCTCTCTTTATTTAAGGCGCACAGCCCTTTCATGAGGGATGCATGAGTCTTTTGAGTCGTATACTTAATTCTAAAGATTCTTTCGAAGGTATCCCAATCAGGGATAGAGTTTGCAGGCAAACCAAAATACCATGATGTTGCGGCTCCTTTAAGGGTGTGCGGGAAAAGTCTTCAAACTACATCCTCATGCTCCCCGGCCCTTAACCCTTCTATTTCCAAGTAAAAACTTTGCAAGTGGTCATCTACTAGTATCTTTTCACTTGGGTCGAATTTGGGAAGCATATTTTCAAAGGCTTGAGGTAAATCATGTAATGGAGGTGTTAGGTTTAAAGGTGATCTGGCTCTCCAGGCAGGTGGTGGATTCAGTGGGTTGGGTGGTTTATTGGCGTTAACGCCTGCCATGAGTCTGGGTGGAGAGTGGGGAGGTGAGAAAACAGGAGTGTGAGCAGGAGAACTATGAGGAGTATCTGGGCCTTCTTGATTCAAAGGTAGTACAACCTCCTGCAGGACTGTTTCTACAAGTTCTTCCCAAACCCCAACCAACACTAAGTCTTCCAATATAGGACGATCCTTCCTTTTATATTCTCTTCTGGGTAATTCAGGGATGATCGGCAATCCTCCAATTTTCTTCACATATGCCCTAGTGTGTCTTCTCAAATTATTAACAACTTCGTTATCGACAGAAAACAAATGTTCTCTACCCCTTTCTTCCGGAATTGGATTATGAAGGCCACTGCTTTCTGAACTGTTACTGGTGGAAAAGTATCGGGAAAACGGGTTTCCTCGGCCAGCCATGCACTGGCGGCCCTCTTTCTAGCACCAAAACTGTTGAGGCCTGGAAATTCGCAGGAAACAACAGTTTAAGGGATTCTCCCCAGTCGACGTTCCCAACTAGCCCGTGACTATTTGGTTTAGGGAATCCGTCCGGTTTGCGGTCTGACTACCGTAGGTCAAGTAACAAAATGGTTTACCGGTTGCGGCCCGGTCCACCGTATATTTTTTGTATTTTGACTTAAGATATGAAATGCAAGTGCCTATTTAACAATGCAGGGTGATAAGGATGCAAGGAGTAGTCACAACGTGATGCGCAGGTTCTTACCTCTTGTCTTAGAGCTCATAAGCATCTAAATCACATATATTGCAAAAATTAAATACTAACTATGCTATCTCTAGAGAGCTGGATATTAATTCATGAGTAATGCACCACTGTCCATGTGTCATGGCAAATCACAGTTAGCTACTCTTTTAACCAAACATATAAACATGAATAAAAATATGTATGATAAGATAGCTCATCAACAGTTAAAAACCCCATTACTCATGGTGGAAGACATCACAAAGTGTACTAAAGAACATTCAAACAAGAACATAGGTTCAGGAAGTCAGAACATTCTCACAGTTAATGAAACATAGTTGAAAACGAAATAGTTCCCATTCAGCATTGCTCATTTAATCACATTGATACATTCCACATAGCACTTTCTCCAACAGGTAAAATTTGCAGTCTCTGGTTGTAAAATGAAATAGTTCCTCTTACAAGCAATGGTTTACAATTTTTTCTAGGGAAAAAGCCCCTGCAAGTTCTAACTTTCCAATATTTAAACGAAAACAGTAGATCGTTTGGGCTCCCCCCAAACGTGTGACCCTTCGGTTGCTCAAACGTTTCATATCCCTCCTTTTCATCCTTTCTGCACGCGCTCATGACCCACTGAGTAACTGACGGACCTTTCAGATCTACGCCTTTGTTGCTTTCGATTTTGTCTTCTACTTTGCACGTGCCCCTTGAGATCTCGTCAGTTTCGGTTCGGCCCTTGCCCAAAATTGTCCAACTCCTTTCCGCCACCTATCTCCCAGCTAGACCTTCGCACCGTGTTAGTCTGGACAGTCTCTTGAATCCTCCTGCAATTAAATGACATCTATCATTCGTATGGACTGTATTTTCAACAAAAATCAAACTATGTTATATTATGTCTACCAAACGGCTAAGCAACAAAAAGAGCCATATGCTATGTTATTGTTTTGAGAACTCGACAAGAGCCGACACCACTATCTCGTCCGCATAAGGGTTCGAAGGAGTCACGAATGACAGGAAATAAACACTTATCGACGGCTTGGAACGCTACTATCGCCAGGGTAGACCAATCTGCAGCCGCATAAGCGGGTCTTAACAGGCAATGGGTACCGCAAAACACTTAAGCACATCGAGGTCGGAAGAGTTAAGACATAGGCTATGGGCGAGAAAAACTTCCAATCGAAAATCGGAAGGACATTGACATCGGAAGCCAAATGCTTTGCCCAACCGCAACGGCAGAAGGGAAAAAACTATGGACACACGACTACAAGGGCGACACGCATTGGCGGTCGGAGCGCTTTACACTTCGGGTGCTTAGTTGCTTCGGGAGCTGCAACGACGGAAGGTGAATGAAACAACAGCTTCCGATCAAACATGACTTAACGTCCGATCAATAAAATATTAAGCGTTCGGAATAACTTTAAACTCAGCAACAGTAAAAAACCCATTTCACCTCCCAGAGCAACCTTTCAAAGAACCATTGATCTGATTCATCTTCGACTGGCAAAACCGAAACCAAAAATCGCGACCCACAACAATTTTCAAACAAAAGCAACTTTTGAAACAGGCCGAGAGTCAATCTTCAAAAATCATTCAAAAATAAAGTGTGACCAAAAGTTTACGGATCCAAACGATTCAATGCAGCATTAAAATCAAGAAGGGGGTCCAAAATTTAAAAATTTGGGGAGGAAAGTTGCAGCTGCAACACCCTCTTATTTGAAGGGTCTCCGAACTAGTGGCACTTAAGTGGCTTCAGACTTAGTTGTTGGTGGTGAAAGCCCCTCTTAGACATTTAGTCCACTTAAGGGAGGTTCCTTTTAGGAGGTGCAAGGTGTAGCAGGTGCAAGGTACACGGCTAGGTGTTTCAGCCATTAATAAGATATAGATCTTTGAACAAAGGAGTGACCACCTTTCTCAATCAGAACATCTTAAGCAAGACCATTTCGCACATCAATGCCCACCAAGATGTTAGCCACTTTCATCTTGTGACTATCCTTCAAATACAAATCTGCCTCCAAAGATGAACCAATGAGGCTCCCAATCTCAGATAATATTTCTTCCTACCAAAAATCGAGACGAAGGCCACGAAGTTTGACCCTAACCGGGAAGGTATGCATTATTTCCCACTTTGAAGCAAATGACGATGTACATGTAACATCACTCGTTTATTCCGGTACTTTGCAATCCACTTGTTTGTGTCGGCCTATGGAAAATGCAATGATTCAAATACTTGTGCGAGTGAGACGTTTTATGTTACAATATTTATAAATGCAAAGTTCTTGTTTGTTTTTTAACAAGCGAAATGCAAAGTTCTTGTTTGTTTTTTCACAAGCGATTAATCGTCAAACATTTTTTCATAAGCGACTCGAAAACGCCCAACGTTTTTTATTTCAATTGCGATTTTTTCTCATTTCGTAGAAGCCATTCAAAAACCCTAGATGGAGGATCAACCTAACGTAACGAACAATGCCGATCTGGTCAGCGAGAGAGAGGGGCGTGCCGAAGAAATATTTAATCGGGTTGATAGACATGTATCAGCGGAGCTAAATAGAGGCATGGTAATGCGACTATTAGCTTCGGAGAGAACTAGAGAGACGGTGTATTCTATGCATAGATTAGAAGCAGCCACAGGAGCAGATCAGTCAAGGGAATCTGACGGCGTTTCACAAGCGGCTGAAGGCTTTGAGCATTATTTGATTTCCGGCGTTGGGCATAGATGTATTTGTGAAGGAGACAGATATCGCTGGGAGTTGGAGAATATGTGGGATACTGTGGATATAAATCACATTAGACCGGCTGAAGATTATGAATGGCCTTCTAATGGTCAGAGGGACGTCAGGGTCACAACCCAGGAAACCATTACAGTTTGGTGGCGAATGGTAAAGGATTGGAGCCGCCCAGATGGAAATATTTTGAGCATGCAAACATTATGGTGTGGGAATTTCTCATCTCATGAACGAGTATTGCAACTACTGGAGGACGTGAATACCGCTAATTCTATACAAATTTTATGCCAACAGTTTACTCTTCACCGTCAAATGAGACGGCGATATATCAGTCGCTTTGATACTAATCGTGTAGCTGCTGCCTATTCAGCTACTGACTCTTCTTTAACTGTGACTATGTCTCAGCAGCTCGTCGCTACAGGAGGTGACGGAGATGGATGGTTATGTGCAATTTGTCACGAAATAATTCCCATTGGACAACTTGCCAAACAATTGCCATGCAATCGAAACCATATTTTTCATGGTAGCTGCACCACTAAATGGTTTCATCAAAACCTTTCATGCCCACTATGCAGATATGACTTTCAGCACCCCCGCCTTACTCTGTAGCTTCTCTATCCACGTGTAACTTTTTCCATCATCTTGCAGAGAAAATTTATTTCACACTTTATTAGTTTTTTTTGTTCAGCTAATTGTATAAATACCTATTTATTTTAGAGAAATTACTTTGAGCACTTAGAACAGAAAGACACTTTATAAGTTGCATAAAAAATTTTATTTCACTTTATTGATTTTTTTGCTTTTTAGCTAATTGTATAAATATCTATTTATTTTATAGAAATTATTTATTTTAAGCATTTAGGAGAGAAATGTATAATTTGAGAGATTTTTTCTTAAAAGTTTAATAAATTTTTAATTAAGATGAATCTAAAATAGTTCTACTAGTATTAATTGCTTAAAACAATTTTTTGGACTATTATGATTATTGTATATGTTTTACATATATGTATTATTATTCTATATGTTATAGATGAATTTTGAATATTTAGAATTTATTTATGATATATAGAATATTAATAATACTGTTTGTTGTAATAGTGGGTGGTTACATCAATCATATGTATATCTATATGTGAGATAAATCTGATCATGTGATAGTTATCATCTAAACATTAATTTGCCTTCAGTTTCTTTGTCAATGTATTCATTTTTGTTATGTTTTTGTAAGAAGGATAATGCGATTAATATAATGTATCTAGTAATATTAAAATATAAACAACATAATGTTGTTATTTTAATGGACACTAAAATCAATGCACTCATATCAAAATGTAAACAACACACATTAATGTAATGGACACAAAATCAAAATGTAAACAACATACTTTCATTAATGTAACAAACAATATTACAAAATTGCATATATTTAAATGTAGACAATATATCGATATTAATGTAATGAATACTCAAATTAAGGCATGAAGATCAAAAGATTTAACTAAATTGTAATATATGAAGATTATTAGCAACAATTTTAAAATCATTTCAAAAACCCTATATATGAAATGCATAAACCAATATTAATCTTAAATGTCTATATATTCCATCAATTTATTGTTAACATTAACCCTAAATATGAAATTATTTTAAAAATTATAGATATGAAATTATGAACAAACCAAGATTACCCCTAACCAAAATAAATCCTCTTAACATTTGTGAATATTAAGCCGAAATATTTAACTTGCAAAACAACATTAACTCTAAGTGTCAATTTAATGTAAATATTAACTATAGATATGAAATGCATACAACAATAATGACCATAACCAACATTAACCTTAAACATTTATAAATCCCATGAATTCATTGTGAATGTTAACCCTAGATATGAAATTATTTTAATAGCCCTAGATATGAAATCCGAAAAACAACATTAACTTTAAGCATATACAAATCTTATCAATTTATTGTGTATATTATGCTTAGATATAAAATTATTTTAAAAACACATAAACATATAACTCATAAATCATTATAAACACTAACCATATATAAATATTATCAACTTATTATAAATAAATTAATTCTAAATATAAACTTATTTTTAAAACTTTGGATATAAAATGCACAAAACAAAAACTAACAAATAGTAAAATCTACCAAAATTATGAATTAAACAATCTATAAAAATATTTTTAAAATATTAGATATGAATGTGCAAACAATAATTAAATTAACTTGTAAATATTAACCCTAGATCTAAAATTGGAAAAATAATTGTTATTATAATACATTGAATTTTTTTTTAGCTTTATCATTTTATTGCATTGTCATGAGTAAAGGCTATTACTTCAACTAAAAAAACACAAAAACACCTTGCTCTATGTATAAATACGAAGATATAATTAATTTATTCAAAAGAGGTATAATATGTTAAACAATTAAATAAGACAAAATTGATTATATAAAATTGTTTTTTTTACATCATCTAGTTCAAAAAAAATTCTAAACTTTTTCCTTATCTTTAATCTTTAAGATATGTCTTAAAAATATTTTATTGAACTTTAAATTAACTATTTTAAATGTTTTTACAATAATAACTAAAAATATTGATAAATGTATTCATTAAAATAATAATAAAAATAATAATTATTATTATTATATATGACATGTCTTCATCACTTTAAAAAAAACTTGTATATATATATATGAACATTATCTATATAAATATATTATTCTTAAAAAAATATTTTGTTATGAAACTTTATATTAATGTACTTTGAGAAATGCCGCATAAATTAACGATTAACATTTTAAGTTATATAACTTAATTTATACTATATAACTTTATACTACATATATTGTATACCTTTACAAACTTAAAAATATTACATATGTTATACAACTTAATTTATACTATATAACTTTATAATATATATACTTTATAGCTTTACAAACTTTAAAATATTACATTATCGATCCTCTAACCATAAAAATGGTGAATTTAATTTATCATCGAAAATCACACAACCAATTATATATATATAATATGTTGTATACAAATAAGTCTAATCAATTGATTTTTTTGGTTTGTATTCATTAAATTTTAGCAATTGTTTTAATTGTTGTTATTTTTTTTTTTAGGAAAAACAAACTTAATATCTTATAAAAGTATACAACATCTTGATTTTGCAATGTTAAAAAGTTGTCCTAGTCTTAACAATAACTAATAAATAATATATGTATTCCATAATTTAAAATGATTTTTCTTAATATTTTTAGATGATTTTAAGTGATTCAATAAAAAATGAATTCATAAAACCATTAAAATATAGCACTACTAAATATAGAATTTTATTAATATAAAATAATTCTTGCCAATTGCTGAGTAAATTTTATTTAAAGAAAAATATTTCAAAGAACTGTTAAAGTATAGGACTATCAAATGTTGCATTTAAAACAAAAGTAAACCTATCAAATCGACGGTTACAAGTTCCCATAGAAATAGACACAAAGAATAAAAACTCTTAAATAATAATTTACAACTATAAATAAGTATCTCAAATTGACCCATTTTCCATGTTACTTTTTCATTTCAAGCTATGGTTCTTATTTTTAAAGAACCATAACACCCTAATAGAGTGACTAAGAGAAAGATTTTGAATAAAAAACAATTGCCATCTTATGCATGTTGTATTGATTTGTCTCTTTTGACTTAATGTGACACATAATGTAAGGATGGTAGATGAAGCTTAGGATACAGCTCAAAATTATTACAACACCACTAAGAAAAAAGACAAATAGTTGTAAAGTTGAGGCAATCCTAATATTGATAATGTTGATTAAAAAAACATGTACTTTCCTCATGTTGAAACATTAAAAATGGATCTGCTTTCTTATTTCCATTATGCTCAATTGTTCCATAACATCTTGTATGATGCTAAGATCTTGGATCTTGTCTTTTCCAAGAATTCCACATAAACAACTAAATGCATAGATGCTTCATTATAACAACATATGAGAATATCAAAGGTAGTTGAATATGATCTTTAATAACTTTAGAACTTCTCCCATACATACATTTGCGCACTTTTCGTTCTATTTAACCCTAACAAAAATTGTAAGATATTAAAGTATTGATTTTCATTATCATTTTTTATAAACTAAGCATTGTAATTAGAATTTGAACTTAAAAAAATAGTAAGGACAAAAGCCAATATTTTTAAATATAAATATAAAGTTTGTGAGTGAGAAAATAACCCTTGTTCTACATTTTGAATTATTTTTTGTCTATGTGTTGCCAGTGCTTGTGGATTCTAACAACGTCTACATAGGCTCTAAAAAATTGGTCACTAATTCAACAAAGAGGTTGTAGAACTATGCAATTATTTTTACGGTGATTTATTGTTGTGATATTTTGAATTGAATTGAATACTATGGTGGTTTCCTAAAAAAAATTAATGTAACTTTGAAGAAATTATTGTGTGAATTTTTTATATTTTAAGGGTCACAACAATCTACATAAAATGTAGTTGTAGGAAGTAAAATCCTGAGTGATTGGGGAAGTTATAATGAAAAACATGAGAGCTAGGTAAAATTTCTATTGTAAGAAGATGATGAATCCTATGAATCAATTGTTACAATGAAAGAGTAGAAGTATATGCGAGCATAGAAAGGGTGTGGTGGTGCATAGTGTTATCTAATAGGGTGTGTGCAAGCTAATGAGGGTCTCTTTTGACACATTAGATGCAATAGAAAACTGAAAAAACAGGCCGAACCATCAACTTACATGGATATTTTGAGACACTTACACGATGAATCTTGTGATGAGTAAAAAATATGAAATGTAGGAAAATGAACGACATTTTCAAATATATAACTTTTCTCTATTGAAAATGTTCTTAACTCTATAAAGTAAGATCTTTTTTTACTGTACACTTTTTATTTTTGGGACAAATGATAAGGTATATGTTTTTGTGGGTGCAACCTTTGAGTGATTAAACTATAGAATAAACTTACAAAAACTAGCAGACATATAGAGAACATATAATACTAGTGCACGACTATTTTTTCAATAATAAAAATGATAATTTTTACTTTTATTTTTAATTATATAACTGATCAAACCTCAAAAATGGTATGTCAATTGTGGATGCAATGTTTGAATGTCTTAATTCAATTATTTGGAAATGGATTTTTTATAGCATGTAGAGGTCAGTGTTCTTTAGTGCATCGTACAATTTTTTTCCAAATGGTTGAGAAAGAAAGAGTTATGGACAAAACACTAACTATGTTTTTTTTGAGTTGAGGAGTGATGACACAAGATAAATAAGAAAAAAAATATTCTTGTTAAAAATTGCATATTTGGAATCTACAAAAAAAACCATATCTATTTCTAAACAATGGAGGTGTGCAGCGTACTGTAACCAACATCTAAACAAAAGCATATTGAAAATTTGGATATAATGCTCAATTATCCATGGTTTATCATACTCCAAGGAATAGGCATGATCAATCCGAAGCAAAGTACGAAGTAGACACAGGCATAAGAATGTCACGCTCGCATGGGTGGTGGTTCGGCCATAGTGGAAATAAACACGCTCGCAATTTATTTAAATTAAAATATGTATTCCATCCAATGCTAAATATCCGTACATTATATTACTCAAAAACGTGTGCG
>LPNX010968594.1:50409-61631 GCA_001517045.1 Pseudotsuga menziesii | reverse complement strand
CTTGATCCATGCGTGGATTACTCAAGGATTGATCTTTGTCAATAGGTTTTACTTTTGTTAGGTCCTCATATACAACTTAGTAGGATCTGATAGGTTTTTTTGAGTGTTGTAAATTATTTGAATGTAATAGAATGAAAAAAGAGAAAAAAAGAGTGCAACAGAGTAGAGTGAGAG
The DNA here is from genome assembly GCA_001517045.1 of Pseudotsuga menziesii. Taxonomy (NCBI): domain Eukaryota; kingdom Viridiplantae; phylum Streptophyta; class Pinopsida; order Pinales; family Pinaceae; genus Pseudotsuga; species Pseudotsuga menziesii. The sequence continues at coordinate 61,457 of LPNX010968594.1, read as the reverse complement.
ATGAGATAACAAAGAGTGTGCACAAAAGGAGTGAAGAACTAAATTCTTTGTGTTTGAGTTCTCAATCTGATTGAATAAAGGACACATAATTACATTTCATGTGTTTTGATGAATTCCATGTTGATATATAAATATGTAGAATTATCAATTCATCCTACGTTCGCTCCATATAAATTATGTGTATAAATTCTTAGTTTCTAAGTTGCGGAGAAATTGATCCTAACAGTGATCAATTTGGCGATCTACGAAGAAAGATCTCAGAGGAGATCGAATGGCAGAGAAATATCGTGATGAAAATCGACGGTCACAATCTATTCTGCATTTGGAAACATATCAACAGTTCAGCATCAACACGCAAGAATCAACAACGTAGAAAGTTTGAGTTTGTGAAATTGGGGAAACATGGAAATTGCAATTCCACGTCCTGCATCCTGCATCCCGCATGTAGAATAGACCGTTGCAGACATAATTAGTTATGGAAATAAAGATTGTGAAGTTGCATCCTGCATCCCGCATCTTGCATGTGGAATAGACCGTTGCGAACATAATTAGTTGGGGAAATAAAGATTGTGAAGCCGCATCCCACATCCCGCAAGTTGCAGAAGGAGATCTACGGGGAACATAATTTATAGGAAGACGTTATACATCCCACATTCCCCAAAGTTTGTGGAAGGAATATTTCTATCAGGAAATTCAACCTGTTAATAGAATTCTTGGACAGATTTGGTCATTCAGGCCATCAGTTTTGGTATCAAAGTAGAACAAATATTCTGCTTAGTGATTCAACTGATCAGTGAATTTCTGAAGAAAGATGTCACTGAGAAGGGGACACACAGATGGAGTTCCTATAGGACATGGTCGAGGAATACAACCTGCAGAAACAGAAATGGAAAGAAACATGAGAAGAATGGAAGAAATTTTAAAAGCTATGGAAAGAAAGGACCATTCAAACAATTCGGATGACAGCGATGGAGAAGCCGAATTTGAATCCCTTGAGGAATAAGAAGATCTTGAAGAAGTTAAAATATTGAAGATGTTGATGAAAACCAGTGGCAGACCAAGAATAGAAGTGCTTATGTACTCAGGTAACCTAAATGTCGAAGAACTTATGGATTGGATTAATGCTATGAGTAAATACTTTGATTTTGAAGAGATAGAAGATAAGAAGAAAGTAAGATATGTGGTTACCAGATTGAAGGGGCATGCAGCTATTTGGTGGGATGAGCTCAAGATCCATCGAGAAAGAAGAGGTAAGAAAAAAATTAACTCTTGGGATAAGATGTTGTATAAGATTAAAAGTCAATTTATTCCTAAGGACTATCAGTTAAATCTTCTTAGAAAATTACAGAACCTTAAACAAAAGGCTATGACAGTAAAGGAATATACAAAAGAATTTTTTAGACTGAACATTAGATCTGGACACACAGAGGGAGGTCTAGAAAGAGTAGCTAGGTATATCAATGGGTTGAGATATGATATATAGGATGAAATCAGTCTATTGAATTTGAAAACTGTAGCAGATGCATATTAGGTAGCTTTAAAGATAGAAGATAAATTGAAAAGAAAAGAAAACCAAAGGAATAGAGGAAAGAACATGGTAAGGGGCAGAGGTGTTCCAAATAGAGGAGGTAGAAATTCTAAAGATGAACCTGAAAGTTCTAGCAGTAGCATTCAATCATTTCAGTGAGGAGGATTCAAAGGAGGTATAGGAAGAGGTAGAAATAGTGAAGTAAAATGTTATACTTGTGGAGAGGTTGGACATATGTCTTGGGATTGTCCAAGAAATAAATCTACAGGTCAAAGAAATGTGAATGTTTCAAAGGATCAAGAAGAATTAAAGGAAGAAATAGAGGTGAATAATCCTCGAGAGGATGGAGAGGATATTATGTTGAAGAGAGTCTTGGTGAATACAAAGAAACAAGTACATGAACCAGTTCAGAGGAAAATTCTGTTAAGAACAAGGTGTAAGTCACAAGGTAAGTGTTGTAAAATGTTTATTGATAATGGTAGTGCTAATCATTTGGTTTCCACAGAGATGGTAGAGAAGTTGGGATTAAAGAATATGAAGCATCCCGCTCCTTAAAAAGTGTCCTGGTTACATAAAGGAAATCAACTCTTGGTGAATGAGCAATGTAATTTGGAGTTCCAGATTGGTACTTACAAGGATGAAATATTGTGTGGCATAATTCCTATGGATGTGTTCCATATACTCTTAGGAAGGCCATGGAAGTATGACATGAAAGTTTTTCATGATGGGAGGAAGAATACTTATTCTCTGGAGAAATATGGGAAGAGACATACCTTGTCACCCTTGGAAGATGAAGCAATTCAGGGAAGTTTAGGATCAAGCATTTTTCTAATGTGTGGAAAAGAATTGTTACAGGAAGTTCAAAAAGAAAAGGATCTACATTTTTCTCTCATTGGTAAGCTAGAGGTAATTTTAACTTCTACAAATTTAGATGATTTTCTAGATGATGTTAAAACTTTTCCTTATCAGTATGCTGACATTATTGTGGATGAATTTCCAAATGAATTACCTCCTGTAAGAATTATTATTCATCACAATGACTTAATACCCGATGCAAGTTTACCTAACAAAGCATCTTACAGATTAACCCCTCTAGAAACTGGAGAAATCAAACACCAAGTACAGGACTTGTTGGAGAAGGGATTGGTGAAAGAGAGATTGAGTCCTTGTGTCATACCTATTGTGCTAATTCCAAATAAATATGGTGGATGGAGAATGTGTACTCACTTCGGGGAAACCAACAAGATCACTATCAGGTATAGATTTCCTTTACCCATAATTGATGATCTCGTGAACTGTTTAACTGGTTCAAAATATTTTTCAAAAATAGATTTGAAAAGTGGGTATCATCATATTATACTAAGGGAAGGGGATGAATGGAAAAAAATATTTAAAACAAATGATGGTCTATATGAGTGGTTACTGATGCCATTTGGGCTTAAAAATGCACCCAGTACTTTTATGAGATTGATGAATGAGGTTCTGAAAGAATTTACTGGAAAATTTGTGATAGTATATCTAGATGACATTCCCATTTTTAGTCATAATAGAGAAGAGCATTTAAGGCACCTTAATTTGGTGTTGAGGACTTTGCAGAAGGAGAAGTTGCTGATAAATTTGAAGAATTGTAGCTTCTTGAAAAAATAATTGTTCTAATTGGGGTTCGTGGTTTCAGAAGAAGGACTGAAAATGGATTCTGATAAAGTACAAGAAATTTTAAATTGGCTGGTTCCAAGGAATGCTTATGAGGTAATAAGTTTTCATGGAATTGCTAGTTTCTATAGGAAATTCATTAAGAATTTTAGTCAGATTTGTGCACCTTTAATAGATAATTTTAGGGGAAGTAAATAGCCTGTCAAATGGACTGAAGCAACTGATAGAAATTTTAAATTATTGAAGAAGAAAATAACTAAGAAACCTATTTTGGCTTTGCCAAGTTTTGAAGTGGATACATATGCCAGTGGAATAGCAATGGGAGCAATTTTAAGTCAAGAGTAGAGGCCAGTGGCATATTTCAGTGAAAATTTGAATGAAGCTAAGAAAAAGTACTCCTCATATGATAAAGAATTATATGTTGTTGTGTAGGATCTTAAAAAGTGGAGACATTATTTAATGCCTAGGGAATTTATTTTGTATTCTAACAATCATGCTTTGCAGTTCATCAACAACCAGCCTAAATTAAATTAGAAGCATGCTAAATGGGTAGAATTTTTTAAGAACATTACCTTTGTTATCAAACATACGAGTGGTAAGTCTAATAAAGTTGTTGGTGCTTTGAGCAGGATAAGTTTGGTAATGCAGGAAGTTAAGGTCAGTACTTTGGGATTTGAAAATTTGATTACTATGTATAAAGAGGATGTAGATTTCAAGGATATTTATGCTGCCTTTGAAAATTTTGTTACCCATAACAGAATCCGGTGGTTATATTATATGTTGCAAGAAGGATTTTTGTTCAAAGACAGTAAGTTGTGTATTCCAAGATGTTCAATGAGGGAAAATTTAATTCAAGGAAAACATAGTGGGGGTCTCTCAGAACATTTTGGGAAAGACAAGACTTTTTCTCTAGTGAGTAATTTTTATTTTTGGCCAAAGATGCAATATGATGTGAAGAAATTTGTTGAAGGATGTAGAATCTGTCAACATTCAAAAGGGAGAAGTTAGAACACAGGATTGTACCAACCATTACCTATTCTAGCTAGGCATTGGGATTCAATAAGCATGGATTTTTTTTTAGGTTTACCTAGAACTCAGAGAGGTCATGACTCAATTTATGTTGTAGTAGATAGATTTTCTAAAATGGCTCATTTCATTGCACGAAAAAAGACTACTGATGCAACAAATATTGCTAATCTATTCTTTTCAGAAATTGTAAAGTTTCAATGTTTTCCTTTGAGTATTGTGTCTAACAGAGATACAAAATTTGTTTGTCATTTTTGGAGAACTCTATGGAAGAAATTGGGGACTAATCTTAGTTTTAGTTCTTCTTATGACCCTCAGAACGATGGATAGAATGAAGTGGTAAATAGAATCTTGGGAAATATACTAAGAAGTCTGGTGTATGAACATCCAAAACAGTGGGACTTGGCTTTAGCTCAGGCTAAGTTCGCATACAATGATTCACCCAATAGAAGTACAGGTATGAATCCTTTTCAAATTTTCTATGGGATGACTCCAAGAGGTGTATATGAACTTAGAGATTTGGGAAAATAGGAAAAGAGAAGTTCAAAGGGTGAAGATTTTGCAATTAGTATGCATGGGCTACAAGAAACCATCAAGAAGAGATTACAAGAAAGTGCGGTGAAGTATAAATAGAAAGCAGACCTAAAGAGGAGAGAGGTAAATTTTCAGATTGGAGATTTAGAAATTGCCTATCTTAAAAAGGAACGGTTGCATAAAGGAACTTATAATAATTTCAATCTTAAAAATATTGGACCTTATAAAGTTTTAAGTAAGTTTTTTGCAAATGCTTATGAAATTGAACTTCCTTATGACCCTCAAATTTCACCAATTTTTAATGTTTCAGATTTGTATCCTTTTAGAGATGCAGGTATCCAACCAAATGGTGTAACTTCATATAGAGATGATCCAGCTATAGATTGGAAAGGACAAATTCCACAAAAAGAAAAACCTCAAATTGAAGCCATCCTTGACAAAAGAATCTTAAGGAAGATCAGGAAAAAAACTTTCTTTCAATGCCTAGTCAAACAGAGAAATCAACCTACTAAAGATGCAACCTGGATGACAGAGCAACAAATTTCAAAGTACAATGTACTTTCTGAAGACTTAATCAAAAATTATTTTCTTCCCTAGGAGTATGGTGCAGGAGCATCCAGCTCTAGGTTCATTGACTGATGAATTAGCTTAGCATCCAACTCAAGGTTCATTGACTAATGAATCAGCTTGCCTTGTAATCAAGTTCTACATAGGTTTGTTGATAAGTAGATAGAATTAGTTTTGATTGTAATAAGTGGCAATTTTTCCTTTGTTCTCCTTGATCCCTGCATGGATTTCTTAAGGATTGATCTTTGGCGATAGGTTTTAATTTGTTAGGTCCTCAGATCCATCTTAGTCAGATATGACAGGTTTTTCTGAGTGTTATAAAATGATTTGAATGTAATAGAATGAAAAAAGAGAAAAAAAATAGTGCAACAGAGTAGAGCAAGAGATGAGATAACAAAGCGTGTGCACAGAAGGAGTGAAGAAGTAAATTCTCTGTGTTTGAGTTCCCGATCTGATTGAATAAAGAACAGAGGATTACATTTCATGTGTTTTGATTAATTCCATGTCGATATATAAATCTGTAGAATTATGAATTCATCCTACATTCGCTCCATATAAATTATGTGTATAAATTCTTAGTTTCTAAGTTGCAAAGAAATTGATCCTATCGGTGATCAATTTGGCGATATACAAAGAAAGATATCAGAGGAGATCGAATGGAAGAGAAATATCATGAGAAAAAATCGATGGTCACAATCTGTTTCGCATCTAGAAATAGATCAACGGTTGAGAATCAACCTGCAAGAATCAACTATGCGTAAAGTTTGAGTTTACAGAATCAAGGAAATATGGAAATTGTGATCCTACATCCTGCATGTGGAATAAACCATTGCAGACATAATTATTTGTCGAAATAAAGATTGTGAATCTGCATCCTGCAAGTTGAAGAACGGAGAGTTGCGGGGAACAGAATTTATAGAAAGTCATTTTTGCATCCCGCATTCCGTAGAGTTTGTGGAAGGAAGATTTATGTCAGGAAATTAAACCTGTTAACAGAAGTCTTGGACAGATTTGGTCATTAAGGCCATCACTCCCCAAATCATCCATCTCGACCTAACCCCCACCCCCATGTATATTCTCCAACCCTCTCTCTCTCTCTCTCTCTCTCTCTCTCTCTCTCTCTCTCACACACACACACACACACACACACACAAATCCCTTTGTTTCCGCCTACCACCAATAGCCCCCATCCTCCGCTCTCTCTCACTACCCAACTCATTCAACTACACATAACCCACACCCCTTATCTATTCCCCAACCCTCTCCCTCACTCTCTCTGCTAGAGTATTAATATACCTTAGTGCCATGGTCATCTACCTAGGAGACATTTTCATTTTCATTGTTCTTATGTTGTATGATCTTAGGATAAATTGGTCAATATTGGTATAATAGGTGATTTATGGCTCATTAATTGACATTTGAGGTTCTCCACTTTGATCATTCTATCATCCAGGCACCTGCATTAATTGCAAACAACTTCCATCTTTGACTAGGGGTGCTAGTGTGTGAATGTGGATGTTTTGTTATCTTGTTGGGAATTTATTGGCTCCTAGAGACTCTCTCACTGAGAGTCCTTCCCAAATTTATGACCCAATAATTCTCCTTACATGTTCATACATGGATTTGTGGCTTTTTGGTTAGGTTTGGGATCCTATTGGTTAACCTAGGGGGGTTTAGGGGTCAAATCCTAGCCTGACACATGTATGAATTCAGATGAACTCCACGAGTTCATGAATTTTCTCCAATGTATTATAAATATGTACTATACAAATATACAATATATACTATAGTATAATGATAAGTTATTAGCACCATTCACATGTGTTATTTTAGTCTCTTTTGATGTTCTCTTGCATATTTTGTCAAATACTTTGAATGTGAATATTTCTATAGCTCCTACATCTCACTGTGAATCAATTATCACATGGTATCAGAGCTAGTTGGAGTTCAAAACAAATATAGAGAGGTTTTAGTTGTCGTTTAGGGCATATTTCCATAAATTTTAAGTGTTTGCATTGCGATTTATGCTACATTTTTGTCACAGGTTATGTAATCAAGTTGGATCAGACTCAACTATTTATTACACCATTCAACCATTTTCAATGGAATTCTAAAATCGTGATCCAGCTGAGGAGGAAAGGCCTGTATAAAGTCACCACAGGGACTGAATTCAAACCCAACTCTGCAGTAGAGAAAGCTAAGTACTTCAATCGACTTGATGAATATTTTGGAAAGCTTTGCCTCAACATTTCGAGGGATTTCCTCTTTCATGTAGAAATTATTGGCATAACCAATGAATTTTGGATCAATCTTGAGTCACTATTTGGGAAGACGGATGAGATGAGAGGCCATCAGCTTGAGAACAAGCTAATCTCCCTGAGCCTAGCTCACTATGAGACCATTGAAGAATTCTTTACCAAGTTCAAAGTACTGGTGCTTCAGCTAAAATAGTGTGGCATAGAGAATTAATATGATCAACTTATATTTTTCATCCTTTCTAATCTTGTGCCTAAGTATTCCGTGTTTGTTTCGACATTCCACTCAAGCAAGCTTACAACTAGAAATAGGAGGATGCCCATGTTAGCAGACTTCATGGAGTCTTTGACTTAGGAGTAGGAAAATATATTACAAATGGGTGCCATCAAATCCACCAAAGAACAAGCCCTTGCTTCTGGTGTATCAAATCAATCCAAAGGCAAGACGAAATATTTGAAGCAAAGAGAGAAAGAGAAGGAGTCAAGTTCATAAAGCTCCAGTTCTACTGATGGGAGTTCGAGATCCAAGAGAAGAAACAAGAGAGGGAGACCCACATGTGGTTATTGTATAGGTTCACATCTTGAAATATCCTTATTCAGAAATAATATGGACATCATGACCAAACTCCTTGAGGAGAACCATATTGATCTTCCAGAATTTACAAGAGGACGGGAGCGCACGCAAGTAAGTGGTAATCCTGAGCATGCATTGAGTGCATGGGTAAAACCCATTTCTGATATATTTGTTTCTGATGGATCTATTTCTTACCTTCTGATATATCATAATCTGAAATCTCCATCCCTTCCTTAGAATAAACCCTAGCGAGTTCGTCGAAGCTTCCTCCCAAAACTATTCACGTTTTGCTAGCTTCTGATGTGTCTTTTGAAAGATATTTGCCAATACAATTAGATATTTCCCATTATGATTATAAATTTTATATACAGGATGATATACATCCTATTACAATCATAGACTCATTTCCCCAACCATTTCATGACCAAAATACCCGACAACCCCTCAAGTTCACTAGTTGGAAAATCTCAAAATTGCCTAGTTTCCAATGTTATGTCTCTTGTATTAGTTGCTTTCATGTCTTGTATGTATTTCATTGGTTGGACAGACATATCATTGGTCTTGATTGGACTATTTTTCAATATGTTCAAATCTCAAGTCTCAAGTCTCCAGACCCTCCAGGTTCACTCAATTGCAAATGTGATCTAGTTGCTCACTCTTCTCTCTCTATGGACCCATTCTTTCATCAGAGACACCATAACTCTGATATTTTCTATTGTATATGACAAATATTCTGATATTTCAGAGCCTCATGAGATTTTTTACAAAGTGATGAAGGTTATTCAGCAAATTGGGAAGAGGATTCATGGTTTTATTCATGATATGAAAACTAAAAATGAGGCACATTTTGTTGAATATTTTGATGTTATTTGGGAAAGAGTTTGTAGAGATATATTTTACATGGTTGATTATTCTTGAAGAAAAATACATTCTTATGATGCCCCTTCATCATCAAATGATGACCATAATATCCTTTCCTAGTCGTTGAAAATTTCTCAGCTCATAATAATAAGGTGCAGTATTCAATAAACCACTCTCCACGAAAATCTTTGATAATGCGAATGAAGTTCCTTCTTGTCAACACATATTTATTATGGATAAGTAGATGAATCAATATGGATATTCTTAATTTAATATTGAAAATTTGATTCTTATCCTAGTACCTTGCAAAATGCGGTGATAAAATATTTGTTAAAATAAAGGCTTTCTTCGATTACAGCAAATATTATGAATAAAAAATCCAAAACCTTTCAATGCTTGAATGAATACATTTTATTTGAGTCAAAATACGTAAATGAATTCAAGATGGATCTCTTGGTTTATGTCTGTGTGGTATATTGGTTTCCATATTAAATTTCAATTAAAACTATATATTGTTCTTGTATATAGTGGTTTATTTTAAGATTATTATTCATTTTGAATTAGATAATGGCATTGTTCAACAGATTCAAGATATTCTTCAGACTCAATAATTGTCAAAGCTAGGTCCCATTTTGAAAAGGATGAAAACGTTAGTAGGAATTCAATGCTCATTATTTTTTTCTTTGGCTTCATGTTTCTATGGATATTATCACAAGAGATTTTATTCCAGTATGTTTTGAGTGAATACTTCACTCATCATCATTGCTTTCTCATTCTAGAGCTGGCCCAAATGATGAATGAAATGTTTAATTGAAACATGTGGCACAAAAACCAAAAAAAGTTGAGATAAAATATACATTGAGAAGGGAACATAACTTTTTTTTACTTTTATATGGAATTACTACTTGTGCTTTATTTGTTAGAAAGTCTATATTACTATTGTTAGTGGAATGTTTTTAAGCATTAAGTAATTTTTATTGCTCATCATGTAAAAGAACTAGTATCAATAAATTGGTTTATTTTAGGTTAGATTTAGAAAAAGTTGAAGATCTAGTTTGGTCTTCAATCTTGAATTCTAACATGATTTTAAACTATAAACACCTGTAATTGTGTAATGAAAAGAAAGTAAAATCAAGAGAGATACCTTACAAATTCGTTGTTTTTATTGTATGATCATATCAATTGGTATTAGCACCTTATTTTTTGTAATTTTACCTGAATTACTGAAGCAATCATCAACGAATCTACTTTATTAGAATGGAGACTTCTCCAATTGAACATATTGATATTATTAAGAATATTTTTGGTTTAACAGTACAAAATTTTTATGCCTATGTATCTAGAGGGAAAGCTTCACTCATCATCATTTCACTCTTGTTCTATTGATCACCCTGATGATGAGGGCATCGTTTACTTGAATCCCATGGGCACATATTGATATTGTTAAGAATGTGTTTTGGTTTAACTACACAAAACCTGTATGCCTATGTCTCCAGAGAAAACACTTCACTCATCATCATTTCACTCTTATTCTATTGATGGAAACATTTAATTGATTCTTATGGGGCAAATAACTAGATAGTTGAACAATAAAAGCTGTTGTCAAAATAATCATTTGGAAGGGCACATAAATTCCTTGAATTTTAAATGGCATGTCTATTTGTGCTTTTAGTTGTTAGAGAAGTCAAGATTAAATTACTATTTCCCAAACATATAAACACTAAAAACATTTTTTTTTATATTTTTAGTGGACTTTTTTTAACACTTTGGCTCTTTTAGAGCTCATCAGGTAAGAAAAATTATCAATAAATTAGTTTATTGTTGGTTAGATTTTAAAAAAAAATGAAATATTACCTTCAATCAACAATTATAATGTGATTTAAAACTATAAGTATACATATTATAATATAATATATTTATACTATAAGTAAAATTATATATAATTGTAATGAAAAGACAATAACTCCCCCAATCTTGTTATATGATCGTATCGGTTTGTCTTAGATCCTTATTGGTCTCAGGTTTTCCCTGAAATTTGGAAATACATCAA
>LPNX010968594.1:10964-36619 GCA_001517045.1 Pseudotsuga menziesii | reverse complement strand
AGCCTTTTGCATTGTTTCATTCTTCAATGGCTGAGTAAATTGTGAGATCTTCTTTGTGAGTTGTGTGTTTGTCTACAGATCTATATGCTCAAATTTAACACCATCGTTGGTGGTGGAGACAAGAGGGTTGGTAGAACTAGACATCATGTAACTGCACATGGTGTCCAAAGAAGGAGGTGGGGGGTGAACTTCTTCGATCGGGGTGATCTCGGATTCAAGGGAATGTTGACGAAGGTTGGATAAAGCCAATCAAAACTTGGACAAGTCTTGGAAGTGGTGAGAATAGTGTCCATACAAACCGCAGAGGGTGCAAGCATGGTTTGTTCTCAATGAATTGTTTCTCACTATTGGCCTGTTTGGAAGTTCAACCATGGGGAGGTTTTTCGTTGTATCCATGGCATCCAAATGGACACGGATTATGGGAATCTCAATTAATTTTTGAGTTGGATGGCCTTGTTCTTTGCAGATGGCGCAAGGCGGGATCTGTGAAGGTTCAGCGGTAGCTTTCGTGTTTTTTCCCCTGGCCCTTTTTAGGTGGGGCGGTGTGGGTGTAGTGGTTGGTTTTTTTAGGCCGAGTGGAGGATGAGATTCAATCTCAATGGGTTGCATGGGGGTTAAGACTACCTCGGGCATTGGTGGTTGAGCCAGTGGATCAAGATACCACACGGGAATTCCCAATATAAATTTGGGTAAGTTTAAGGTGGCCATTACTGGCTTGCTCATGACACTAGGCGGGGGAAAGAGGAAGGGAATTGTGTGGACTGGGGAGGAGCCCAGATAGCTCCTTGATGGTTGCATGTGGGGGTGAGGTTGTGGTGGCGGCTCTGCATGATGCTGCAGCTACGGATGATGTTGTGGCTACTGATGATGCTGCGGCTATTGATGATGATGCAGTTGTAGATGATGTTACGACTGCTGATGATGATGCAGCTGTTGATGATGCTACGGCTGCTGATGGTGTTGCGGCTGCATATGGTATTGTGGTTGCGGTTGGGGTTGCAGATGCGGTTGTTGTTTGGGTGCAGCAGTGCTAGATGAGAGCATGCACAAATCTCCAGTCTTATTTGGTGTCGGTGGTGGTGACACTAAGGGGAAAGAAGTTGTCATGGTGGTATCAGCAAACAACCCAGGGCCCACATTCAACAATGGGGAGGCTAGTATGTTGTCAACCATGGTGTTGACCACAGCGATAACATTGGCGGGTGCGGTTAGCCCTTACAAATCAATGGTGTTGATCGTAGGGATAACGTTGGTGGGTGTCGTTAGCCCTTGCGGATCGTGATAAGTCAGTTTATCAACCGTCATGATTTTCCCTTCGTGGGGGAACATCATGAGATGAAAAACAATTGATGTTATAGCTCTCATGGCATACATATAACTTCTTCTAAGGAGAAGGTTATAGTCAAATTGAGCATTGACATCCTTTATGTTAATCAGTACTATTTTTCTGACTAATGTGATGGGGACATGGGGGAGGATTCCTTAGGCTTTAGTGGGATGGCCATCATAAGCCTGCAGAGTAGTAGAGGATGGTTGCAAAATTGGGGATCCAAGCTTCTGTGAGACTAAGGTAGGCATAACGCACATGGATGCCCCCTCATCCATTATGCACCGATGCAAGACCAAATTTCAGATAGACACCAGGATTTGGAAGGAAATGGTTTATGGCATTCGCGGTTCTCTATTCTCTGTGTCGAATGTGATCAACATGGAGTCAGAGGGGTCCATGGCACCAAGGGCGGCTAGTAAGGCTTTTCGCTGCGTTGGGAAAGTTTTTAGTACCTCAAGAGAAGACATGGCAGTAGGTGTTTGGGCCAAATCATCCACGATGCTATAGATGACAACATCTCTAGCCTTGGTGTTATTGGAAACCTGATGTATGGGGGGGCACAGGAAAGGGGGTAACTGAAGAGGTACATTGGCTATTTTGGACATAGATGCTGTTAATGTGTTAGTGGGTTCAGTGTTGGTTCTGTACTGATTTCATCTGGTTTGTAAATTGACCTCTTCAGTTGTCATAGCTAGCAGGTGGTGGACACTTGTTTCTACCATCATAGGTGTCCCCAAAGCATTGGGATTGGGTTGGGGAGGGGGTGCAATTGCCACCAATCCTTGGACTGGTAATGGGTTTTGGAGCACCATAGGAGGAGGTCCTGGTGGTGCTGGGTTGGGTTGGGCTTGGTCTGTTGTATTGGTGGCATGTTGAACCTTGTTTCTAATGGCCTAATTAGCATGAACCATGAAAGGACACTCGAATGTGTAGTGCCCATAGACCTCACATAATGTGCATGGTTGGTTTGTACGCAATGGAGCATTGTGTCTTGGTGCATTTGGTCGTTGAGGATTTTGGGCTAGCCAGTTCACAGCGACATTGTTGGGAGGATTCGGTTGTTGACCGCCTCCCTGTGGTTAGTTGTTGCCATGGTTCCAGGGTCGGTTATTCCTATCTTTCCCTTGTTAGTTATTAGGGGCTAGCTGGTTGGGACAGTTCTGCTGTGCAAACACATGTCCCAATGGAGCAGGTGGAGTAGGGGCGGGGGCTTGAACAGCTTGCACCGGTGGTGCATAGTAGACTTGGGTGGGTGTCGGTGCCACTAATGTGGGAATTTTCCCTGCATATTTCTATCTCGACCAAGCTAATGCCTGGGCCTGTTGCGGTGGCACAGGTTGTGCATAATAAGTTGTGGCTCCGGACTGGGACATCATTCTTTCATAGTCCAGAGTTTGGTTTTGGTGCACAACACTAGGGGTGTTGCTTGGTTGTGGTGGTATTGTAGGTGGTGTCAGATGGTGCTATGGTTGGTTAGAGACAGAACCTATGATGCCATCTGTAGCATGGGATTCCCCCAGTGCATCCTAGTAGGAGGTGGCCACACGGGGAGCATCTGGAATGACAGTGTAAAGGTATCCAGACTATGCATAAATTAGATCAAACTATTGGGCTTTCAATATGTCCTCCTCTTCGGATTAGGGATGTTTGGATGTGACATCCTTTTCCATAGGTGGTAGCAAATTTTTTAGGAAGCAATCCAAGAAGATCATGTCATCAAGTTGGATCTTGCACAAAATACGACGTCACCACCACTCATGGATGTGGTCGGTTATATGGATTGCAGTATTCTGGCAGCAAGATAACAAGATCTCCACCCCTTCATCGTATCTAACGGGGAGTTGGAACTATTGTAGGAACATGAAAGCTAGGGAGTTGAAATCCGGGTACTTGGCTTGTGGTAGCTCAATGTAGCACTTGGTTGTAGCACCTGTGAGGGTGCATTGGAATAGTCGGAGTCTGGTCAAATCATATACAATGCTGTTTGATGAGCACCATAGGTGAAACATCATGATGTGGTTTTGGGAGCACTCCCCTCCCTTCCCTTCAAACTTGGGAATGTCTGAGGGAAGTTTGATGGCGGATAGGGTCATTTGTTAACTGAGCCAAGTCAGGCAAATTGAGATGTGCATGAAAGGAAGGTTTGACCAAAGGTTGATGTGAGATGGTGCAGCAATCGTGGTGGGGTTTGCAAGGACATGATGCACCTGCATAGCTGGGAGTACTTGTGGCCCTGTTGTGGATGGGCCACTGCCCCCAAGTGTGGTAAAAGGAACTGTGCGAGTGGAAGAGGCACTGCCCCCATGTGTGACAGGAGGGGGAGTGTAGGTGGAAGGGCCACTGCCCCTAGGCATTCCAAGTGGGACAGTGTGAGTGGAAGGCACACTGCCCCCATGTGTTACAGGTGGGACAACTTGATTGGTCAATATGGGTGGTGGTAGCTGGCTTATGATGGTTTACATGACCATGCTAGGGCCACCTATAAGGGTGTTGGTGGTGGTTTGGGGTGTTGACATGGGTCCACTGCCAATCACTATGCCAAAAAATGGATCCAGATTTGCACCATCCATGGGGATAGATGGTGCAGCGTGCAGATATGGTTCAGACTGGTATGATTCTGAATCTGAATTAGAGCTTGTGTGGCCTTTTGATGGTGTATAAGGTCGTTGAGAATGGTCTCGATGATGTTGGTTTAATGACCTAAACTATGGTTGTTCGCCTCTTAGGCATGAGGAAGAACATGGGGGATCAATCTTGTCTGATTTGTATGTCAAAATGGTGAAATCTGGTAATGATTTTTGGACCCCAGTTTTAATGGCTTCCTATTGGCTTTAGGTGGTCACTTGGCCACCAAGACTACCAGAAGACAACGCTTGGCTTTTTCCTCATGGGAATGCTAGTCAATCAGTGGGGGTCGTTGCCTATTTCGCTTGGCAATTCCTCTCAGCGGCCAACTAGTTTGGGGTTCCCATGGTACTCCTCACAATGAGTTTTTGGGCTAAGCCCAAGTACTTCCCATGGTTAAGGTAGTTAGGGACTTATTTCCTCAAAGACTACAGATGTTTGACTTAGTGTAAATTATAAATTTTAATGGCTCACTCAATGTCATGAACTAAGTTTGGTTGGTTTATATGGTATGGTTTGTGTGTATGCATCTTATATTTATGTTACACTTAATTGTTTCTTGTATGGTTTATGAATAGTGCATAGAGATTGTTTGGTTTATTTCATAAACATGGGTAATAAAGCAATAAATTGTAAACATAGTATTTTACTACATGCCTTACCTGAATCTGAACTATGGTAGCCTGACTAGGTGACTACCTTACACATGTATTTATCTTCAACCAGGAAAGGGTGTTGGGCTCTCAACACAATGGGACTAAGCCCTTCCATAGATCCACAGGTCACCCATTGGATGCAAGGTCGTTCAATAGGGAGGACGCTGAGCGTCGTGAGAATCCCTCCTTCTCTACCCCCTCTACCTTCCAAGTCACCCGTTTTTAGTGGTTTTCAAAAATGATAGGTGAAGTGCCTATTACTATACAAGCTTCACCCTTCGTCTTATCCCAGAATACCCCGAAGGGTGATGACTGGGTAGAGGAGGAAGGGCTAGGCAAGATGTTGATTTTAA
This sequence comes from Pseudotsuga menziesii, assembly GCA_001517045.1. Lineage (NCBI taxonomy): Eukaryota > Viridiplantae > Streptophyta > Pinopsida > Pinales > Pinaceae > Pseudotsuga > Pseudotsuga menziesii. The sequence goes on along the minus strand of LPNX010968594.1, from coordinate 31,655 downwards.
TTACAGTAATTTTTTAATCAAGCTTTGATCAGATTCATTAATCCATTAACCATTAAATTTAGTAGTGATTTACATAGGATGCAATGAAATAAGTAGATACTAAAATGAAATAAACACATATTGATGGATAGAGGTGGCTGATCTGCACTGACAGTCCCAATAGAAGCAAACAGTCAAGCCCGAAAATGGGTTGCGCACCTGTAGACGACCTATTTTTGTGAAGTGGATTGTGATCAAACCGTAAGCGATTACCTCGAATGGTTGAAAACCCAGTTCAGAAACGGGCCCTTTTACCTCCAATTGTGAGGAGATTCACAAATGGATCAACTCTTTGGGCAGAAAATGAGCCCAAACATAGGTGAATTTTATGAAATTCGGTTTGTTCATTTTTGCACAGTTGAGCGATTTGCAAATCATAGAATGACCAACAGTAACCGGTACTATGGCCAAAATAATAACAAAAATGAAATAAAAATATCAATCGGCCCAAATAATCAAAGTATAAAAAACAAAACTCATTGATCTAGTGGATCGACCCAGTATGGTCACCAATTCTATAGTAGGGATTTCTCCCTTGCTACGGAGCAGGAACGACTACCTTCCGTCTATAGGACGGAAGGGTAGTGTTCTCGATGGTGGATGCAAAGAAAATAGAAAGGAAATGGACTAAAAATAGAAATCAAAACCCTTCTGCACACAAGGTTATGGGTTGAGCTCCAATACCATGCATACAACTTGTTAGAAACATCCAAAGACCTACAAGCAAACCATGAAAACCTGCAAGTATATGTTAAGCAATATATATACAAGAAAATATGTTAGAAAAACTAAAATAAACAACACAAAACAAATATTATACCTTCTATGGGTGGAAATGGGCCCCCATGTCCTATCTTGGAGAAGCACCTCTCTTGAGAATGGGGGAGCTATGGCTCAATGGGAGAATGGATGAGAGGGAGAGTGAATGGATTGAGAGGAAAATGGTCTCAAGGCACTCACTCGAGCAGCATAATAGTATGCAAGGAAGGAATGATTTGAGAGTGATCCCCACCCCTCTATTTATACTTTTTTCTCAAGACTTTTATGGTTTTAAGCCCTTGGTTAGGGCTTTAGCCCCTTTTTTGGGTTTTTAGCCTCTTTCGCTCAATCTTTAGCTCTTTTGGGAGTCTTAAGCTCCTTTGACAGGATTTAGCCCCTTTTTGGAGGTTTTATCCCCTATGAGAGCTATTTTGGCTCTTTTTAGGGGTTTTTAAGCCCTTTTGCACATTTTTAGGCCTTTTTGAGGGTGTGGGGGTCAAATGGGGTCAAATGAGGGTCGTCTGTGGGTGTCCTTGGGTGGTGTAGGCCATGCAGAGCTGAGTGAGGGATTTTTCGGGTTAACAGTAGCTTCTCAAGGTAAACTTACTACATCATCGATAAACCCATGAGTGTTCAAGCATCAATGAGATAAGGCCATGTGACCAAGAAGGTATGTGAAAACACTCATGCTTGTGACACTATGTCCAATCCTTCACAAGTATTGGGATGTAATTATAGTGAGGGGGTTTCTTAAGAGACTTATGAGAGTATTAGGGTTCATATTTCATACCTAGGATAAGATTTTGATTCTGGTCCTATTGCTAGCTCATGAGGTAATATCACTCTTTCAAATTCTATTATAGGGTTAAATATCCAAGGAAATTGTATGGATGTTGATGAATATTGACACATCAATTCTAATAAGAGGAAGAGGGATTTATCCCAAATCCTTGTGTAAAAAATATAACAATGTATCTCAATTCCCAAACATATTATTTCTAGGAAGCTATGTATCTTTCCCCTAGAAAGAATTCCTCCTCCTTGGGTAATGTAACATTAAGAAATACATTCAATTATGACACAAACCTTCTATTCTTTGAATGGATACTTCTCATCTCTCTTAGAGTGTAAGAGGGATGACAATCCTAAGTCAAAAGAAGGTTTCTTGGCGTGCTTTGGAAAGTGATAAGTAAGATGTGGTATTTATCTAAGAGATGTAAATTTGATTTCTTTTGAGATTCATAATTGCATGATTTAATTGGGGAGAGGTCCATTTTGGAACTCAAACCACATTTAAGAGGGGTGGAATAACGTGTAGTTCTTGATCAATCACCTTAACTACATAATTTTGTTACAACATATGGTTTTGACCCATATAATAGATGCATTTGGGTTAATCTTTTGAGAGGAGAATTTTTTTTCATTATGTTCATTGTTTGCACACAATATTAGTGTTGCGTGAACTTTCCTTTGGAAGTGGATGGTGATTGAGGTGGCAACTTATTTATTGTTATATTTGGTGTAGAGAAATAGCCATGGTTGAGGTGTAAGGATACCCTTGAACTATTTGATACTAATTGGGGAAAAAAGGATTGGAGTATGGAGGCTAGTTCACCCAGCCCAACTTTTTTCAAAAGAAGGAGAGGGTTTAAGTTAGACTTGATAGGCTATTTGGACATTAGGATTAAATTTATTTCTTAAATAATATTTTTGGAAGTTGATGTTTTGATGGAGATTACTAGATTATCTCATATTCCAATTAGGACTTTCGTCTTGGTTGATATCATCTCATTGAATCAAATTATTCTTTCTTCTTTAAGATGAATGTTTCTGATTTTACATTTTGGTGAATTGCATTCTTTTTTCCATCATGTTTGGATCCTTGTTCCCTTCCCTATTGGGGATATACGTTGGATATTATGGTGGAAATAATCCATTTAAATGAATATCAAATTTATGCATGGTGAGGGCCACATAATTGTTAACCAGCATAGTCAAGAGCTTTGGGAGGCTAGGAAACAATTGGAAGAGATTCATAGTTTTTTAGGAAGATCTTCATAACATTGTCCTTTAGGAAAATGCACTCTCTCCTTGTATTGTACTCCAACATTTGATTAGGAAAGTATGCCCCTTGTTACCTTATCTCAATGTTTTGACTATCAATGCCCTTAGATATCTATTGGGTTCTTCACACTCACATGGGATTATTCATGGAATTTCACTTCTAGATGAATTTGAAATGAAAAATAATAATTTTGTAGATGATTCTTGGTTATTGACTCAAGCTACCAAGGAGTTGGTGGATACTGCTAAAGATTCACTATTCATATTTTGTGAAGCCTCTCATGCTAAGATTAGTGATCAAAACATTGAATATTAGTTGTTCAGTCTTGAAGGGCCTCCTAATTAGATTCCTTCTACTTGGACCTTCACTCATCCATTTTTTATAGTAAGGTATCATAGCGTCTTGTTTGGTATGGGGCTTCACCAACGTTTATGTGTAATTGGTGTTTTAAGTATATACAATGTAAACTCTTCTAGAAGAATGAAGACCCTATATTTGCTTCAAAATTAACTATTGTGAGTAGGATTCTTTAGGCATCACATATCTATCAGGGATGATTTTAAGAACCCCCCTAGATTTATATGTTTAAAAATTGGGTGAATCTCTCTAATATATCAAAAAATTTGAAGGCGATTCTATCAATAATATAATATGTATATATAAAAAATTTGGCGAATCTTTCATTTTATTATATAATGTTGTAAAATTTTGGCGAATCTTTCATTTTATTATATAATGTTGTAAAATCTTGGTGAATCTTTCATTTTATTATATAATGTTGTAAAAACTTGGCAAATATTTAACTTCATTATAAAAAATTGTAAAAATTCGTGAATCTTTCACTGATTTATAGAATATTTTCAAAATAAAAGAAAAACAACATTAGTCAAATAACATGAATCACATCATCAACAAGAGAACATGTAGACTCACAAGTCACAACAGGAAGGTGTCAGTGAAACACAATTGCACTGACTAGATTCAGGGCAAGTGGGGACTCCACTTGTTATCTCGTCCCTTAATGGTCCAACGGACATGTGGGGACCTGAATCTTGACAAACTAATAAATAATAAAATATGAAATTATTCTTGATATTAGCCTCCACTAGACAATTGAGGTCATTATTGTGTTCAATTCACGCAAATCACTTTAATGTGAGACACATTTCATATCATGAAATTTTTTATATTGAAAGAAAAAGTCCAACTTTATGTAGACCTCAAGTCTTTCTATTATCACTTTTCTATGCAATGTATATGACATTTACATCAAAGTGAAATTGACATTGGTAAATGAAGATAATCTTGAAACCCAAAGAGAATAAGTATTGCAACACATTGGATAAACAAATCAAGATCAAAATCATTTACAAGCAAAGAAATCCAAACCAACTTGATATAGCAAGCATTGGCATCACATCAACAAAGAAATGAATAATATATCAATGAATTCTAATCCCAAGTTGTATAACTTGCAAATGATCCTTTGTATATTTAGCCAAAATGCCTAGCTTTTGAAAGCTCCACTAAATGAATCTATGTATTTAGCACAACCTATCATTTTCAATAGGGAAACTAAGATGCTTTATCTTCATCAAAACACATTAGATAGAACACTTATCCTTCATATTTCCTCTGTTATAGAAAGCTAACAATGTATAGAAATTAGAGTAACAATGTCGAGCATAATATCAAAGGATAACACTGCTGATATATAACTTCAGTTTTCCAAGATACAATGATTATAGATGAAAGCATAAGACATGTAATTGAGGAAAAAATATTTAAAATGGTTTGTTCACATGTCAAGAAACTTTTCATGCAAAACCTAACCAATTTTGAAGTAATAGTGAAAGTGGGAAGATATCTAAAATGTTGATTTTTCACTAAGCAAAATGCATCCAAGTCTTTCTATATGTTCCACCCAATCACATACCATGAATTAATAATGAAGAAATTAGCATGTCATATTGATTGCAATCATAAGGTGTTAAGGTCCTATCTTTTTCCTCTCAAGGATTCAATGACATAACTGTTTACATTTAATGACATGTATTGACAACATATCTTCCTCATAGAATTAGACCTTTCTACATTTCATTGATAAACATCATTTAATTTACTTTGACAATTTGTAGATACAAACCCTGTATTGGTTCAAATTAATGCAATGTTTCACCAAGTTTCTAGGATTGGGGTGTGGGAATAGGGAAATGGATCTGAGGGATGTGTGGAGACACCTCCCAACTTTTAGGAATCGTAGGATAATTCAAAGTCCCCAACATAGGGAATTCCAACCAAAATCCAAAAAGTTAAATATATAAGAAACAATAACAAGTCATGAACATGGCCAATGAAAGCATAATATAAATCCACATTTTTTGTTCTAAACATTTCATATTTTCTAAATCCAAAGGGCATGAGCCTCCCATTTTAAAGGGGTGTTTCCCAAGAGTTTCTCACAAAAGGGAAATGTCCCCCATTTCTTAGGAGACGTCTCCCTGTGTTTCCCTAAAGGGGGCATTGGTAAACATACCCCATTGGGCTTCTGCATCCCAGCAAATGCCCCTCACCTAGGGGAGCACATCCTTGTGTAACATTGGTTGATTATTGTCCACAATATGATAACCATGTCCTGGACTTAAGGCAGTTGACCAATATGCAAATTCTTAGAGATATAATCATGTTCTAAACTTAAAGTAGTTGACCAATACACCCACTATATTATTTAACCACAACCAAATGCTTATAGATATACTGCAGTACAACAGTCACTCATACTTCATGGGAAAAATGCTACTTTTCCATCCAGGTTGTCCCTTGTTGTAGCTAGGATACGCTATGCTGATAACAAGACATGGGCATAACAGTAATTCAGTTAATATGTAGTCCCAACAGTTGTGGACATTTGTGGGCTCTCAATATGTAGCTGATCTCTCATTCATCTAGGTTCTTTCTTGTGTTCATTAAGATATGAACACATAGTTTTTCTAGTAACTGCAACCCCAATCATATTGGAAGCTAAAAGATTCCGATAGACACCTTTGGCTGACTGTTCAACAGACAACTCCATGCAAATTGATGGTCCCTCACAGATCGAAAAGAAATATTGTCAGGTGTCTAGTTTTGGATGAATTTAATATTTACAAAAAATTCAAAGTAATGCTCTGGTTCTATAATAATATATTCAAGAAATGACATAATACAGTTTTGTCCATAGTCGTGGTGCCATCTATCATAGACCCACTATATATTGGACATTTCACATCATGCCAATTATCTATTAGATAGGATGCAAAATCATCTACAACTCTTATTCAATATAGGCTCAACCTTGATCTAACAGATAAATATAGAGGAAATGTTATCTACAGGTGTGGTCTTCATTATTCATAAGACATAGACAAATTAAAAAATTCCTTTTCTAAGAAATTCACCTTACACCAATCACAAGTTTTCCAACTAGAATCAACAAGTAACTAGCTTGGCATTTGAAGATAGCTTGTGGTTTTCTTCTCTTTCTCTTGTGAGATTTGTACTCAGGTTTGTTACTGAAATTGTTGTGGAAAAACCAAAGCCTATCCATCTTCCAAGGGCATTGTTACAAAATAACCACCCCACCCTCTCCTGCGCTTTCTTGTTCTACTTGATATAGGTAAATCTTCTATCTTTTGCAGTTGCCAAAAAAGAGTCAAAGACAATGGATCAATAATTCATATGCATTTGTTAACTCATGGATATCTGAAAGTGCAAATTAAAATTAAAATTAAAATGCTACAAATCAATTTTATATTGAAATCCTCCCAGGGGCAGACTTATTTAGGAGTAATGTAACTTCCCATAGAGTTTCCACTTTGATGACCATACACAACCTTAACTGTAAAATGCTAGCCTCAATGACCAATTGCTGCACTTTCTTCCATAGAGTTAAAAGTTCAATGAGATCCCTCACTCTTTCTCCATTGGCTAGCAATGTGATGCATAGGGGAAATGAGCTTTACTACTAGGATCATAGGGAAGGGCCTGACTGAATGAACTATATATCCCCTATTAAGAATCATCCCAATATAAAACAATATAAACCAAATTCTTATACCTGTAACATTTTACCCTAAATCCAAACTTGAACAGTGAAGCTTAACTTTTTCATGCAGACAACAAGCATACAAGGCCACTCCCTATCTCTTCATCCTCATCACACAAGTTTTTATAACTATATACCATGTTAATATTTTAAAGTATGCAAGAAACATTCACAGAATAAAAATGAATTCATGTAAAAAGTGTATATTTATATATACTATTAAAACATGATACTCCAACAAATTTAAATTTAAAATTAAAGTCACACTGGCTTTAGGAATTAAAATTATAAGCTAAACATTAACATGAAAACCATATTGATATTAAATTTTTTTGAGGGCTTAGGGTCCTTTTATTTTCATTTTTTCAAGTTTAATGTTTTCATACTTTGGCCCCAACTAAGCATCCATGTCAACAGATGCAGACGCAATCAAGTCGATGTTTTGATGACTTGGCCACCTCAAAGGTTGACACAGACGAATTAGGAAATGTTAGGGGTTGACTCAGCCTCTAGGAAAAAGTCAACAACTAATTCTGATCATTTTTGGTCAAAATTTTCTCAAACTAGGCGGATTCGAGTTGATAGCACTGCTTTGAACCCATTTCTTGAAACATCTTCCACAAATAAGCATTTACATGCTTGTTTTTACAACATATATATGGTGGAAACTTGAGAACAATTGTATATATACCATGAATAACATTTGCATGTTTATTAAAGTAAAAAATAATTGTTATTAAAGTAAAAAAAATGCATATGAGGATTCTATTAGAGGTCTACAATGAAAAATGAAATGGTATAAATAAATATGTAATTGCAAGAGGATAAAACACTAATATAAACATGTTTACCCTTACTTAATGAAGGAATCTACAAAATTACACCAAGTTCAATCCCTAGCATAATGCAGTTTGGTCCTAGTGTAAGCTAAGGGATTAAAATGGTTTCAATATATAGACTTGAGATTCAAACAATGTAGTATGAAAATCGATTTCATACACTATAGAATAAACTGGGCAACATTGCTACAACTTCACCATCAAGGACAAGGAGCATCCCTTCCTTCTTAAAGCATTTTGTCGCAAACTACTTTACTCTGCAAATTACAGACACATTCAAATTTGAATCAAGATGGAAAGTATTTGTAATTGAATTCTCTAACGTATAGTTTCATTTCTTTACTTTTATAGACATTAGTTAAAAAATGGTCCAACATCTTCATTCATCTTTCCATCTATACCTGAAAATACAGAGAGAGAGAGGGAGAATTCAAAAAATTAAACGTGTATTTTTGCATGTACTCCCTGAGTTCTAGTGCATGCACTTCAGTGAGTAGTTTATCTCCAATGCAAACAGGAGCTTTAAACTGTAATGTTTGAGATACATAAATAGCTCCTAGCTATATCATGCACATCAGCAAATAATAAATCAAAGTTAGTAAACTAATAAGATCATTATTCATAAATTTGGAACAAACTAGTAGTTGAAGTACCAAGTAAATTGCACAACACCATTCTGTTAATAAAAGATTGTATCAATGCACGGTCATTAGTTCAGGAATCCAGTAACAAAATTGTATTACGAATCTTTAAAACCATAAGTGTTGTGTTATAGAATGAAAGAGATCTTGCATTCTTTTGTAGCATGAAAGTGAAAAAAACAAGTAGAATTGCACTACATATAACAGCCCAATAGAATCCCAAACTCGATCTTGAGTGTGGAATGCAGTTCAAGAGACAATAAGAGACCTTGGAAAAAATTATGCAAGTCATCAAGGTTACTACCTTGGCAATATTAAGCTTGGTGTGAGAATGCAATCCCTTGCTTCTCATTTCAACTATGTAATTTGTCATCCTTCTATACTGTAACCATGGTAAGGTATCCTTTTTATGCCCCGGTTCTATTGCATAAATTTTTTCAAAGACTAGGAAGCCCGCATATTTTTCACCAAAGAATATGGTTTGGTTGTATTCTTTTATTTCCATAGTCAAAGTAAAAAAACAAGTAGAACTACACTACATATAACTATCCAATAGAATCCCAAATCTCAATCTTGGTGTGGAATGGAGTTCAAGAGGCAATAAGAGACCTAGGAGAGGAACCCTCAAACAATAATAAAACATTTTTTAACTCTGTTTTAATAATAAGAAAACACATGATTCAACACTATTTTAACCCTCAACCAATAATAAAACAGAGTAAATCTCAATTCTGGGTAGTTTTAAGGCCATAACAACAACAAACACCAATAAACCATGCATATGTGGTCCTTGGTTCTGATCCATAATCGGTCATCCTATGGCTGAGTCATTTCACTAGTATGGACCTTAATTATTTTTGCAGAATGCTATAATGTTTCTCTATGTTTTCTATTTCATTGCAAATTAGTTCTGACTGTGTATTAGAATATTACTTGCAAACTACAATTAAAATGAGGAAGAAAACCAATTCTAAAACATCAATTACATACACAGTACTAACACAAATTTTACCCTAGAAACCCATTTGTGAAAACCAACATGGCCTTTGTTTGGCTCTTTCTGTGCTCAAGAATGATGACAAATATCAGCTATATACTCTTAGACAGAGATTTTGTGCATTCTTACTCCATGGATGCATTTTACAAATTGCATCTTGGCTTTGAGATAATATTTGTTCTCTGTGGATAGGGTCATACTTCTCTTCATCCTCATGATCTAGGAACATACTTATCATTCTTATTCTTTAGTTTTCGGCTTCTGTGCCATCAACTTCCGAAGCTTTCAACTTCCAATGCCAATTTTCTGACCGATGTCCCAATCTCCCTCTTTATTCCCACCTCTATTGGTTTCTCTTCTCTTGGAATGCCTAGAGTCTCTCCCCTAGACTGATCAAATTCCTCCTCCATCTTCCTTGCAAACCCTTGAATGATGCCAATGGAACCCACCAAAGTAATTGCCTCCTGTAATGGATTTTAGGGATCTTTATCTTTCCTTGAAGGGTTACTTTTTCTTCTGTAGATTCCATGTGGCATCTACTCTATGGATTTGTGGACTCTACATGGTGATGTCATCTATTAGGTATGCCTCAATAGTATTTGTTTTGGGTCTCTTATTCTTTCTTCTATGCAGACAAAAAGCTTCATCATAATGTAGGGGCCTTGATGTGGAGGTTAGGTAGTTCCCTCACTTTGCATGCTCTTGCTTCATCTTTTGCAGAGTGTGGAGTGTAGGGATAAGATCCTCTCCACATGGTCCAAAATTTCACTTCCAATACATGGCATTCCCAAAACCTTTTCTTGTTGTGGCTCTTTAGTTCTATCCATTTCATATCACTCCAGGCTTCCGTCCACATTGTTGGATTATAAGGATTGTTAGGTACAAAGTTGTCACAGTAGAAACCATTGCAAGTGTTTATCTCTTTCAAATATTAAAGAATAAATAAGGTAAAACAATGGAATCTTGGATATCTCAACATTGATTATTACAAGACTAAGAAAAATAGAATGCAGAACCCTAAAAACCCCATAATCTATTAAATGGAAGCTATTTTTCTTTCAATTACACTCAGTAGTAGTCATTCATCATTTGAATGAAAAATGACAGTTGATTTGTGTCTACACTAATTACTTATTTTAAATTCCATTAGTATGAATTGTACAGAATATGAAAAGGTAACTAATTCAATTGATGCAACTGGTGCAATATTTTGATACAATTTGATAAGTTCATCCAGACACAGGGGTCACCAAATGCCCAGTTAAAGATATTATCATATAAATATCTAAGAGGGTGTTGTTAACAAAGCTCACCACAGGGTCTAGTGCATCATCCTATTTGCACATTACCCAAGGTATACCGGTATCCATTCCCACAGCCATCTGGGTAGCCCAATTCATGTAATTCACTCCAGCAGGTGCAAACAACGTTTCTTCAAGTTTATACTTATTTTCCACCTATAAGAACACTTTGTTATTAGTCCTAATATTAATAAATCAAACCAAATTTACATAGAAAGTTCAAAAACATGCCATATCGCTCTTTTCTACATCAAGAGATTGCCCAAAATCACCTAAATCACACTCAGACTTGGTTTATAGGGTCTGAAGTTAACTCAGGTCTGTTTTTTTTAGGTTTGTTTACACCCCTTTTGTGGAGAAAAAGAGCCCAGAATTCAAAACCCCCTAATACATGTTGCCACTCAATGGTTGTCTCACTAGTGCAAGAAGGCCATTTCAAGCGGTTGGAGCCAGATGCAATTTCTGGGTAACTTTGGCATAATAGATACCCTGGACATGCTTTCAGCACTATGAGAAGAGGAGGATTTTGTCAAAATATAATAATAACACCAATCCATATAAAATACCTCTAATCTTTCTCAATATCAAATGAATATAATAAAAATTCAAATGTTTATTTGTACGAACAATCTATCACTTCTACAACCTTCCCCCTTCATTTTTTATTGAGTAGGAAAAGCTCAAGGCTCAAAGTAAAATCATGCTTATCAGGAACCCACATTCTCACAGTGGATACAAGACCCACACTTATGCTCTAAACATAGCTTGGGAGGTTCATACTTATGTTGTTTCTACAATATACCCATCTAGAAATAGCAAGATAGCATGTTGTTCCAATGATTTAAAAAGATTGTAGGGTGGACAAGAAATTCATATTCAGTTAAAATATCAATAATGAGCACTACAACTACACGAAGTTAACTGTCATAATTCATGACACAGAGTTTACAATTGACCACTGGTTCTTAACCTTGTTCAGTCGAGACTATTCCTTCTACACAATCAGACTAAACCTTAAGCATTTAATGCACAGTGACTATGTTATATTTATCTCAATGCATGTATCATTCAGTGGATTTAAAGAAGACATGGTAAAAATTAACAACTTTCCACATTGAGTAATTTATATAGAATGAGACCTCACAATAGATTTTTTTTATATTCAAGGGATAAAAATCGTCATAACTCGCACATCATTCTACCAGCAAAAATATTTCCATGTTTCATCCTCCTACTGTGCATAAATGAAATTATGCTTTATCATAATCCCCTTTGCAATCAAATATATGGAAGAAATCCTGATGAATAAGGGAAAGACAAAAGCAAGATCCTTCAAGAACATGATTCAAATTGTATACTCCCATTTAAACAATGGTTGCATACTAAGTCAATATTATTTGTAAATTTTAAATGACCACAAAATAGAATGTCCTAGGTGGAAACCATGACATGGTATTCCTCTTTCTTGCTAAATAAATTGACAACCACCATAATTACAAGAACAACCAACACAACACACAAGGAGACTCCCAGAATGGATTCCATAAAGCACAATGCTCTTCTCCAACATGTACAAAATGTTTTTGTCTCTTTCCATTTGAAAGAATAAGTTGAACCTTCAAACGAATCAAGATTAGCTGGTAAGCAATTTTGTTTCTTATCATCTGTCTTATAAGCTTCTTTTTCTAACTCAGGCAAGCCAGTGCTCTGGTAATATTCCTTGTTATCTAACATCTCCTAAAAAACAACGCTTGAAGCAGGTGACAAAAAATTAGTTCTATGCACACTTTCTGACCATTCAGAACTATTCTACAGATCTCCCTCTTCTGAATTGCTTCTAACTGAATACCCATCAGCTACACTATAGAGACTGTCAAGCATTGTCCTTCCTTTTTTTGCTGTGATCATATGTCAATTGTCTCCACCTGTGGATTCATTGACAGTGCCATTGGTAGCTGAATTTAAGTTCATATTCCAATCAATTGCATTCAAATTATCATGGTTAGCTTCTGCAGAATCTACAAGTTCTCCTCTAGATTGCAATTTTCTACATGTGTTTTTGGAGGAGGATTGTTGTTCCAGAGACCTAACAAATTTCCTTGGTGTGTTGAATACACTCATATTATCAATTGTAATATATGATCCTGGATTCTGAGGAAGAGAACAAATAGTAAAGCACCTGAGCATTTGCAATCAAAAGAGATAATACTGATATAATAAAATGTACCAACTTTGCTTAAGCTTCCTCATCAAGCATAAGATGCATCAAATGAGACAAAAAAGGAAAACTAAGAAGGACACATCCCATGCTCTTTATGCATACCTTAGGGATAACTCCTTCTTTCATAGCTGAAGGGAAATGTGAGTGAGCGTAATTAATGTAGAGGGAAAAACATGGGTCATTTTCATCCTCTTTATAGGAACGTCTCCTTTCTAAGCAATCCTCATCATAAAATGATGCATCTCCATTTTCCCCATGTCTGTCAACCATCTGTATCTTGGTCCTTGTTTTCCTATTACCAACTTTAGTGACTCAATAAATGGTCACTTAAACTCATCCCCAAATCAATTTGCAAAGAGAAATTAAAATCCGAAAGTAATGCCACAAGAACAGCAATTTACCATCATCAAAGCAATTTTCTAAGTTAAAACTTAAATTTGAAAATTCATGCCCATGGAAGCTTCATTACTGTGATTTCCATTTACAGAGTTGTAATCCAAGTAGAAATAATTGTTTCCCCCCTATTTTCCATTTATAGAGATTGGCAAATAATTGCTAATGAGCTCCATGGCTATTGAATACTATAACTTACACCTAGAATAAAACCAACAGAGTGCCAAAGAATAATATCCAATGAGGAAAATCTCATCAAGCTGTGGTCTAGCAACAAGGTTGAGTGCTCACATCAAGGCTAGGCACTCTAGGAATTAGTGTCAAGGCCAACAGTTCACTGTGAAGCATTCTCTACCTGACTCCCCATATTTCAATTTCATCAAGTTTGCATGCATTATGTTTCTAATTTAAGTTTTGCATGCATCAGTTAAGTAAGGTGCATGCAGCCTAGCTCAATTTAGTAAAATGTATGCAACTTAGTAGTTATGACACAAATCATCTCTAGTTGAGGCATTGTTGTGCATGTGTCCAGATCATTGTAACTAGCTAGTGCACACCTCTCAAGGCATGTTGAGGATGCAAGTGACTAAGAAGTATGGAGTTGATTTGGAGCCTTGAGCATCCAATCTCAAGATCAAAATCACTACACACCAAAAGGATATTTCAGGACCCCAAAACCCACATGAACAAAGTGTTTCAAGTAAAACCATTTTCTATGATACTCTTATTTGTTTCATTGACAACCAACTTCCATTAGCAATAATAGCAATACTTAGGACTGAATGCATGCCATCAATTTTCAAAATGAACTCGACCAAACACATGTCATCAATTGGCTCCATGTGTCCTATCCAGAGGTGTCCCTAGAGAGAATCTCTATGCTGCATGAGTCCCCAAGTTAAAGATTGTCTTTTAAGTCCATCTTGCAAAAAGCGTGGAAAAAAAAGTTGCGATGAAGGCATGTGTGATGACACTAACCTTTGATAAGGTTCTATATTGGGAAGAATGGGATTTGGTGATACAACTTTCCCTAAAGATGCCTGACCATCCACTATACACACAGTGCATGACTTGAGCATCAGACCCCAGTAGTTAATTGAGTATGTACACATTGCACATTGATAGCTGTACTCTCTCTTTATGCTTTGTTTTATATTTCATACTTTCAATTGTGTTAAACTTAGGTGTGAACTGATTTTATTGGCATTTTACTTATCTTTTATCTTCTTACCATTAGTCCTACAATGCAAGACAACTTGGTTAGAACTTAAAGTTTCAATATTTTGTAGGCAGCCTCTCAATTTGACAATTGGGGTCCTTTTGTAATATGGTATAGTCCGTTGGGCCTTTTTTTTATGATGTAGGTGCATTATGTGGAAGGTAGGACAAATTAATCGATCATGTACATCGAGTCCATTAGGCATTTTGTTATTATGTAGGTACATTACATGGAATTTATACATTATCTGACTTTCTAATTCCTGCCCTATGCCAAATAATTCTTATTTCTTATAAGAAGCGTAGTCGCATACAAATGGAACACAATCCATTACAGGGCATGTTATATATTGCATTGTTTACAACTGTTATTTGCAAAGCAACACATGCATCATGATTCATGATTATCAAAAGTGCTAGAATACAAGTATGTGTCTGTTACCTTTTCCATGAGTTCCAAGGTTATAGACCAGAGAAAGGGTAAGCAAATTTGAATCTCAGGGCACTACGGAGTTCATAGAAACTCTAATGTTTGTCCATTTGTCATCAGGAGGGATTCTGTATGTTGTTTTGAATATTTAATCTCTTTCGGTTGTGAGATCTATTGCAAAAGAAGTTATACTCATTTGGTTGTGCCCAATTTTTAGCTCACTGTTCCTGTAGGAAATTTACCAGCCTTGTCTAACTTGTTGAAGGAAATTCCTAATAATTATGAAATTTGACATGGATCGAAGACAAAGGTTATTTGGTATAGATATTGATTTTAATGGCTGCCTTTTGTCAAAGTATTTCTTGCTTTTCTTGTTTTTGTATTTTAATGAGAAGGAATAAGCCCGTCTCCTTCTGTGTTCAATGGCAATTGATAAGTAATATGTCCAAAAAATTTGATGCAGTTATCAATGCCAACCTATCATGAAATTTTTTCTCCCAGATGAATTACTCATTCAGTTTTTTCAAATTGTATGTCTCAAATGAAATGTCATGTACAGGGATGCCTTTCTTTGGCCATTGGGGAACTTGATATGAAAATTATTACTTTATGAACAAATCCATATGCACAGCAATTAGCAGTAGATATAACATGCATATTTCTGGAATTCATTCATTATCCATTATCAAAACATATGTAAACACAAATATTCCACACAAAGCTGATTATGGAATACTTATTTGTTTTCAAGTGAAGTCTACCAAACTGGTTGCTGACGATCAATAATATCACTCAGCCCAACCCACTACTCCCATGACATAATCAATATCCTCACTATTGAGCACTCTAGTCCCTCATCCAGCCATCAGCCAATGATGGCACTTTCTTCTCCTTCACAGCACAAGGAAAATCATCCCTTTCTCTGCTCCATAGCCCCTCAGGGATCCTCTTCCATTCTAGTGTAGGAAGAAAGAGTAAAATACTAGTGGTTTCCTACTGTGAATGACCCATATGAGAAACACTTCACTAAAATAGTCCATAAGCAGCACTAATGTGGTTGCAAGTTTGTGGTGTTTTCTTAAGCTATCGTGGACATTCTTTACCATCCATTTTCCTCTTTGAATTCACACAGCAAGTCCCTGGCCCTCACAGGCTCTTGCAAGTCATAATTTTCTCGAAACATTCTTGACATTTCAAGGCATAAATAGCCATGGCTCCACACAAGGTTTCTTCAAGAACAAGGAGGATAATGTTCCCAATTCAAAGGGAGTAAGTATTATCCATGGCAATGGTGAATAATGATTTTTCTACAAGAGTTTGCATAAGACATGTGTGCCCATCCCAAGAAGAATGGGGAAACATGTAAAAGATCACTGAGTCAATGATTGATGGGAAATGTTTGTGAAGAAGCATGGGCATGAAAGGTCGTACCTTCAAAGAACAATTATCAAGTCATACCACCCATGGAGTCATTTAAATCAGGCCACATGACTTCTATCTTTTTTTCCAAGTTGTCATGCTCCCACCCTCCAGCTCATAAGTGAGAATGAAATTGTTGAAATCTTGCCAGCCCCAAATCAACAATTAGCTCACAAATAGTCCCATTCAACAATTAGCTCATAAAGTGTGATCATGTCACAAGTGGGATTTCAACTTGGGTGGGGAGGACAACTTCTCTACCACTTGAGCCAGACCCAATTGACACATGACTTGACTTCTGTCACATAAACTACATCATTTAAATAATCCATGAGTTAACATTTTATAATTCAAGGGTTAAAACTTGGATAACACATGATAACAAATTGTTGTGTTCAATGGTGTTTCGGTTTCCATATTACTTATTGATATTGGTTTCCAAAGATAACCTATTATGAAAAATATTTTATCCAGTTAATTCCTCTCATCTGGTGTTGAATATTTAATCTCTCACCAAAATGTCTCTCTTATGAATAGAACTTGAATCCATTTTAAGTGGCTTCTAGATCTTGATTTACATGCTTTGAAGGAGTCATTAAGCTGAACCACCATGCTAGTTACAATGATCATTTTTTTTTAACAAGTTCCTTGAGGCACTGTTGTGCATGTGTCAGAGGACAGGTTTATTAATTCATTTTTCAAATGAGGAAACAGTGGTGAAGTATACTTTGAAACTTTCAATGTAGTTCCTAATTTCAAGATTAGTAAACAGTGATGTGATCTGAGTTTCAGATATCTGTGCTTGCTACTAATTTCTTCACCTTGATGTGTTTCAGTTCCTAGTAAAAATCAAATTGTAGTTTTTATAGAGATTTCAGTTTTATGTTTTCTTAAATAGGTAGGTTAGAAGTCAGCCTAGGACCATTACCATGTGCTAAAAAATTTTAACAATTTTTACTCCAAGAAGAAACATTGAGATAGAGATGAAATCCTCCCTTTATTTTTCAGTAATCACTATATTCATTGAAGTGTATTTGCTATTGTGAAGTCTCAGTTAGGGCTGTTCACTCTATTTTGAGGGATGTCCTAACTAGGGTTCAAAGGTTAAGTGTATCAAGTTTAGGCTCTCTTGATCTTATGGTCAAATTTAAATATATAATGATGTATTGTTGGTTTTTTGTCTATATAAAGGTTTCCTATTGTGGTCTACTTCCTTTATGGTTTCATTTGTGGCTTTCCTTTGATTGTCCACAGCTACATGTTGTTACTTGGCTGATTTTGTACTTGTGAGGAGCATCTTTAGTAGGTCCTTCTTTTAATTTTATGTATATTGAAGTAAATCCATGTGGTTGGTTGGACTCTAGAGCATGTTTATAATAGCCTAACCACACCTCTTTCCATACAAGTTCAAACCCCCTTGATTGTTGATCCCGAATTCATCACCCATTGGATACGCATTAATCTTGGCAATCTACCATGCCTTCAATATAAGTATATCACAAACATCTTTCCTCGATTTTCACCCCTTGTGCTAGAGGATAGACAGACTAAAGTGAGTAAAAGAGTTGTTGTGGTGACAATGGGCAACATTCCTATGTAGCCCTAGGGTTGCGCTTCATTCAGGGACTTGAATATCTTTGAGTGTGGGTTGTGGACATAACACAATGCATTTGACATTTCTACAACATGGCACCATTATAACTAAACCTGCCAATCTTGACACCTGTCACATAACCTCATCATTTACAAATAACACATGATTTAACATATTGCATTTCAGGGATCAAAACCAAGGTATTGCAACAATAATGCTGTTGCAAAGGTAATATTTATTTATCACTAAGTGCTAGAAGGTGCAATGGTGTTGATATATAATAGGCACCTCTAGGTGCAATTACAATAATAAATCCACTAAGAATCACTAGGTACAGTTTCAACGATGTTCAGTAGCTGCTAGAAGGCACACAGGCACAATAATTCCAACAATAGCTAGATTTGATAATCATTGCTGCCCTTTAAGCATGATATTAGAAAACATATAATCTTAACAGAAGAAAACACAACAAACAACAAATTCAATATATTAATCTTGAAAAAAAAAGAGTCAATGGACCACATCATGGAAAGTTACATTCTCCCATTCAATTGGGTTCTCCTCGATTCTCAGTAAAAGAGTCCTCTCCTGATGAACTAAGGTGAGTAGTACTTGTTTGCTATTAAGCCAAAAATATATTGTCAGAAAACATAAAGGAAGACAGATCTGCAAGATGAGAAATTTAGGCAAACAAACACAAAAAATAAAAAAAGAGCAGATTATAAAAGTCCATATGAGTCAAACAGACATTCAGTTATAATGGTTTGTTGAATTCCTATATCCTAATAGATTCTTCTCCACATTTGCAAATGTCTTCATATCTACATAGTTATGATTATTTTCTCAAGTTTTTGCAGGCTTCCAGTTGTATTTTTAGATCCTTTCTCTAAGAACATCAACCTCTTTTTGCAAGTAATAATGTTTTTATGTTTCCTTTAATAAGCCACATGAATGTCAGACCCTAGCTTCGATTTTTGGTTAGGTGTATGCACTTTAGAATTTTTTACCATTGATATTCCCTATATCTGATCTAAAGAGAATCCCTTCCAAGCTATAAATTTAATTTCTTCACACAACTTTTTTTGGCCCATAAATCATTCATTTATTCTAGAATTCCAAGACCTATAGTGGAAGATGATAGCCTTTGGACTCCTCATTAGCAGGCCGATTGGAGTAGATGATTGCACTATCTTTTGATCTTCAAATGATCTTTAGTAGACAATATGAAGGAAGAAATACTGGTCTCACAAAGCTTAGCAAATACTGGTATCTTTACAGAGCTTGGAAAATAATTCCTAATGAGCTCCATGGCTGTTGAATACTATAACTTACACCCAGAATAAAACCAACAGAGTGCCAAAGAATAATATCCAATGAGGAAAATCTCATCAAGCTGTTAACGATATCAATAAACTAACCTATAAAAAATCACATTTTTTGCACATTTGTTAAACTGATAGAAGAAGATTCAAGAAACTAACCTATAAAAAGCCTGTAGATAGAAGAAACTTTGTGAAATTGCTTTCCATGATTCCACTCAGCCACTGTAAATACCAATTTGCAATAGAAATCAGGCTTGATGTTGATCCTGAGTCCTGACTCTTGCACCATTATATACGTTAAAAAATTCCTTGCTTGACTAAATTTATCCATTTTTTGCTCAAATATGGACCAAATCCAGTGAAAAAACTTCCCCAATTGATTAAATCTCCACATTTTACTCAAATAATTGTCCACAAATCCAAATCCAGGACGAACTATGTCCAATTTACCCCAATCGAGGTCGAAGTAAGACCAGCTTACCGAAATATTCATAAATCCCGACGAAATACCAAATTTTTAATCGTATTATCCATAAATCCTGGGCGAAACACAAATTTTTCAAGCTATTATCCATAAAGCTGGCAAACCATATTCATTTCTCCTCCCAATTGGAAAAAATCGGGTGAATTTGGGAAAATATCTCCTCCCAGTCGGAAAAATTCAAGTGAATGTGGGAAAAAATCAATATTTTACGTGGGCTAATATTCATTTTCCATTTTTTCCCTAAATCAGGATGAATGTGATTTACCTTGGGGAAACTATATACAAAATAAACAATGGGGGAATTTATTAAATAAAATAAAAACATTTTAATATAAAAATTCGCCCACTTTATTTTGGGTAACCCTTAAAATTTGCCATTGGGCTAAAATTCGCCCTTAAAATCATCCCTAATATCTATTATGTTTATGGTTGGATTCCGAGTAGGGCTTAGTTTGGTAGGTTAGAGTAGCTTTTACCTTCATACTTATGAACAAAGTATGGTGGGGCTAGATTCCCCACTATTGATTCTTGCATTATGTTTAAGGATGAGGGAAGCCTAGGAGTGAAACATATTTCCACCCAAAGTAACACTTCATCTACAAAATTGGTGGGTCGGTGTATGAAAGGTTGCTCTTCTTGGTAGACTTTGTTGAGGCATTTTTTCCTCATGGCACAAAATGCTCTAGCATCAAGGGATTATTTGGTCTATCCTATATGATTTCATGTCCTCCCAATTTTCAAGGCTTAGGCTCCTTTATCATCAAAATTATCTAGCGAGAAATTTAATTATCTTTATGAAGTGCTAGATGTTAGGTAGTTGGATAGGATGGGATTAGGGTAGAAGGATGATTTAAGGTTGTATAGTGCAAGGAATGTGTTTTTTCA
>LPNX010968594.1:0-10812 GCA_001517045.1 Pseudotsuga menziesii | reverse complement strand
TTTTCCCCTCATGTCTTAAAGTTGAAAACAACGAAACACCTATTCCGGGAATGTTGTTTTTCCAAGTCTCTTTAGGAGTTTATTTAATCTAAGAATGCAACCTTCTCTAACGGACTTTTCCCCTCATGTCTTAAAGTTGAAAACATTGAAACACCTATTCCACGAATGATGTTTTTCCAAGTATTTTTAGGATTTTATTTAATCTAAGAATGAAACATTTTTTTAAGGGAGGTTGCATTGGAGAGAAAGTTTATTGGGTGATTCTAGATGGTTGAGATGTTCCTTATTAAGTGGTGTTTAGCATTGCTTGAGAATTTTTGTAATGTTTGTGCTTCAGAAACACAACGATTTCCCTACATTATGTCAACCATGGATTCAAAGAATAGGTGTACATGTAATTGTATTTCTATTAATAATAGATGCCAAGGGATTCTATTCATACCCCTATCTTGATTTTACTACTATTTTAGTTTTCCTCATAAAAAAGAACTAAATGATTTTGTATATTACTCTATTTATTTTCTTTAGATTGAGCATGTAACTATCCACACCTAATCCATCTTTTTCCTTACCATTGATGTCATATATTCAGTGGAAAAAGGCTAAAAAAGGCTTGGAGTGATAGTATTTTTTCAGTCCTACCATCCAAGGAAATATCGACTCTGAAAATACATCTAAATGCAATGTATATAGCAAGGCATGCCTAAGAATAATGGTTGAGCTGCTAATAACAATAGGACACATGGGACATCTCGGGAATACATTTTTTTAACCTAGATCAAATATACTTATTGGTGAACCATACGTAGAAATTGAAATTTATTCCATATTTTTCGGGACATTTGTAAAAAAAAACATTCCCAAAAGTCTAATTTTCATGGACTTTTAGGGTGGAGGGGTTCTAAAACTAGCCCTCTATTGAGGCCTGGAAATTCGCAGTCAACAACAGTAAGGGATTCTCCCCATTTGACGTTCCCAACTAGCCCGTGACTGTTTGGTGTAGGGAATCCGTCTGGTTTGCGGTTCGGCTACCGTAGGTCAACTAACAAAAGGGTTTACTGGTTGCGGCTTGGTCCACTATATATTTTTTGTATTTTGACTTAAGATATGAAATGCAAGTGACTATTTAAAAATGCAGGGTGATAAGGATGCAAGGATTAGTCACAACGTGATGCACAGGTTCTTACCTCTTGTCTTAGAGCTCACAAGCATCTAAATCACATATATTGCAAAAATTAAATACTAACTATGCTATCTATAGAGAGCTGGATATTAATTCATGAGTAATGCACCACTGTCCATGTGTTATGGAAAATCACAGCTAGCTGCTCTTTTAACCAAACATATAAACATGAATAAAAATATGCATGATAAGATACCTCATCAACAGTTAAAAACCCCATTACTCATGGTGGAAGACATCACAAAGTGTACTAAAAAACATTCAAACAAGAACATAGGTTCAGGAAGTCAGAACGCTCTCACAGTTAATGAAACACAGTTGAAAACAAAATAATTCCCATTCAACATTGCTCATTTAATCACATTGATACATTCCACATAGCACTTTCTCCAACAGGCAAAATTTGCAGTCTCTGGTTGTAAAACGAAATAGTTCCTCTTACAAGCAATGGTTTACAATTTTTTCCAGGGAAAAAGCCCCTGTAAGTTCTAACTTTCCTATATTTAAACGAAAACAGTAGATCGTTTGGGCTCCCCCCAAATGTGTGACCCTTCGGTTGCTCAAATGTTTCATATCCCTCCTTTTCATCCTTTCTGTGCGCGCTCATGACCCGATGAGTAACTGACGGACCTTTCAGATCTGCGCCTTTGTTTCTTTTGATTTTGTCTTCTACTTTGCCCGTGCCCCTTGAGATCCCGTCAATTTCGGTTCGGCCCTTGCCCAAAATTGTCCAACTCCTTTCCGCCACCTATCTCCCAGCTAGACCTTCGCACCGCGTTAGTCTGGATAGTCTCTTGAATCCTCCTGCAATTAAATGACATCTATCATTCATATGAACTGTATTTTCAACAAAAATCAAACTATGTTATATTATGTCTACCAAACGGCTAAGCAGCAAAAAGAGCCATATGCTACGTTACTGTTCTGAGAACTTGACAAGAGCCGACACCACTATCTCGTCCGCCTAAGGGTTCAAAGGAGTCACCAATGACAGGAAATAAACACTTATCAGCGGCTTGGAATGCTAACATCGATAGGGTAGACCAATCTGCAGCCGCATAAGTGGGTCTTAACAGGAAATGGTTACCACGAAACACTTAAACACATCGGGTTCGGAAGAGTTAAGACATAGGCTATGGGTGGGAAAAACTTCCAATCGAAAATCGGAAGGACATTGAAATCGGAAGCCAAATGCTTTGCCCAGCCGCAACGGCGGAAGGGAAAAAAATATGGACATGCAACTACAAGGCCGACATGCATCGGTGGTACGAGCACTTTACACTTCAGGTGCTTAGCTGCTTCGGGAGCTGCAACGATGGAAGGCGAATCAAATAACAGCTTCTGATCAAACATGACTTAGCGTCCGATCAATAAAATATTAAGCGTTCAGAACAGCTTTAAACTCAGCAACAGTCAAAAACTCGTTTCACCTCCCACAGTGACCTTTCAAAGAACCATTGATCTGATTCATCTTCGACTAGAAAAACTGAAACCAAAAATCACGACCCACAACAATTTTCAAACAAAATAAAATTTTGAAACAGGCCGAGAGTCAATCTTCAAAAATCATTCAAAAATAAAGTCTGACCAAAATTTTACGGATCCAAACGATTCAATGCAGCATTAAAATCAAGAAGGGGGTCCAAAATTTAAAAATTTAGGGAGGAAAGTTGCAGCTGCAACAACTGGCGATTACCTGGTGAACCTAGATATCTAGATGATTATTCCTTGAGTTACAGATTGTTTAACACCAAACGCATCCATTGAATTCTTCCAGTTATCTGGATTTCTCAAATGGTAGAAGTGTGTACCTTTAAATCATTGATAATAGTCCAATTTGGGAGAGTGGAAACCAAGATCTTCAAGTCCAGATAACTCTGTTCGAGACCGAAAAATGAGTTTCATTGTTAATTTTGTCTTCATGTAGTTGGCATCTTGGGCACCACAAGATTGCAGTGTATGGAAAACATAAATATTCATTTGTTCCTCATTCCCATGCCACTTTAGCACTTTTGTGCTTTTGGACTTTGTCCTTTACATATGAGTCCTTCTGCATGCCTTTCTTTCTGAATTTTAATTCAGGCTCCTCTATCCCAAGTGTTCTTTTCTGTGAGTGGTGTATTTCACATTTCAGCTCACGGATGGAGAGGAAATTTTGGCAATTTAGTACTTATGATTCAACATTTGCTTTGATGTATGCTGCTTTCATAGGATTTTTTGACTCTTATCTGTCTTTTGGCGTTCGTTTCTTGGCATGGGATCATTTGTATTTAATATATTGTTTACCTTGCTTCTTTCCATGGGCCCTTTGCTGTCACTCCCTAGGACATTTTAAATGTGACATGGATGGAGCCTCAACATAGTATTCCAGACTCTTTGATTCTAGTTTATTTCAGAGGGGTTAAGTAGGACTTCAATGCGTACATAGCTATTTGAGAAAACTGCTAAACTGGAAGAAGTTCTTTTAGACAAACAGCAACACATAGTCTTATATCCAAGAATGTTAATCATTGCCAAAAATTCTGATGTTCCCCATGCAACCACGGATTCATTTCCTTTATTGAAATCAGTAAAACTTAAACTAAAACAAAACTAAAAAACATGACTCAAAAAGACGACCAAGCCGGATTATTTATATACAAGATAGAAGAATACAAACCAAACTTAGGAAAAATAAGGCTTGAGAACTAAACCATTTATTGGTAAGTTCTCTTCCCACCCCTGCAGATCTTGCAACTTATAAGTGGAAGGGCCAAGCTTTGCTGCAATCTAAAAAGGGCCTACCCACAATTGCTGGAACTTCGTGTGTTTTCCTTTCTCATCATGAGGGTGATCCCACTTGAGAACCAAATCTCCCACTTCAAAGTCTTTTGTTCCAGCCTTATGTTGGTCGAACCATCTCTTTATTACCTCTTGTTGTTTCTTAAAGCGCTCTCTGGCTTTGGACCGATCCTTTTCTGCTTTCAGGCGATTATATATCCTCATTTGCAAAACCTCATCATCCGACCCTCTAGATTCTTGAGCTATTATGGAGGAGGGTAGCATGATATTTGGGGGAAGAATGGATTCTTTACCATACACAAGGGTATATGGAGACACTCCTATCGAAGACTTGGGGGTAACTCTATCTGCCCAAAGGGCGTTTGGTAGCACTGAGTGCCAACTCCTTTTGTTTTCTATTATAGTTTTCTTTAAGATTCTAATTAGATTTTTGTTAGTGGATTCAGCCAAGCCATTTCCTTGTGGATAGTAATTAGCAGAGTAATGCAACTTTATTCCTTTCTCATGAGCGAAAGAAGTTAATTTAATCGATGAAAAGTAAGTAGAATTATCAAAGACTAAAGAAACTGGAACTCCAAACCTGGTCATAATATG
The DNA here is from genome assembly GCA_001517045.1 of Pseudotsuga menziesii. NCBI lineage: Eukaryota > Viridiplantae > Streptophyta > Pinopsida > Pinales > Pinaceae > Pseudotsuga > Pseudotsuga menziesii. Next base: position 6,254 of record LPNX010968594.1, on the reverse strand, counting down.
GTCCTGTAGGAAGTTGATGACCGCGTCTTCATTTATCTTGCGCAGTGGGATGGCTTCGACTCAGCGAGTGAAATAATATGTTGTGGTCAGAATGTACTTGTGTTGTAGGGAATATTTTGGCTTTATCTCCCCGATAATATCCAGCCCCCATTGCTCAAACAGCTCCGTGATCATCACAGGCTTCAGTGGTGCAGCTGCTTTAGATTGTCTTCCACTACACCTTTGGCAAATGTCGCACTTCCTGACCTGGGCGTGTGCATCTTTGAAAAGCGTGGGCCAATAGTAACCAGCTTTGAGAATTTTGTGAGTAGTGGTATCTCCTGAAAAATGTCCCCCAGCAGGCCCGTCATGCAAATCTGTCATTACTTTCGTCACATATTCTTTCTCTAAGCATCTGAGAAGAACCCCGTCGTAGTTTTTTCTAAATAATATTCCTTCAATAATTTGGTAGGAGGCTGATTTGAGACGCAGCGCTCTTCTTTGCTTAGAATTCCAATGTTCTGGCAACAACCCTTCCTGAAGGTAATGCACTAGTCCTCTGTACCAAGATTCAGGGGCTATAAACAAAGGACATACATCCATCAAATGTAACTCAACTTCATCTTCCCATGCATCTTCTTCATTGTTTCCATTTTCAGTCATTATTTTGCACAAACCTTGCCCTTTAACTATAGAAGCTGGCTCGAATTCGAGATCATACTCTTGAAGAGCTGTTACCCAATTGCCCCTTCTTTCTCCTAGCTCATTTTGTACAAAAAGTGACCTCACAGCTGGGTATGGGACGATCACCTTGGTTCGATTTTTTAATATGTAGGGCCTGAATTGTTTCACTGCTTTGAATACTGTATAAGCTTGTTTATCAATGGCCAAGTAGTTTAGTTCAGCCCCTTGTAGACCAGTGCTCATAAAATATATTGGGAATTTATCCCCCCCATCTTCTTTTTGTGTAAGCACAGCTGCTAGCGAATCATCAGATGCAAAAGTATAAAGAATAAAATCTTTATCGAAATCTAGGCTTTTTAGGGAGGGGGTGTGTGCAACAGCAATTTTAATCTTGCTGAATGCATTCTTCTCAATCTCAGTCCATTTTAACTGTGCACTTTGCTTCACCATTTGCTGCAGAGGTTTGACAATCTGGGCAAAATATAGCACAAATCTTCATACGAAGTTTATTGTCCCCATAAAAGATTGCATCCCCTTTTTATTATGGGGAAAGGTGATTTGTTCAATGGCCCTCATCCTTTCTGGATCTATAGATATTCCTTTCTTTGAAACTACGTGACCCAGCAACTTACCTTCCGTGACAGCGAATACACACTTCCTGGGATTGAGTGAGATGCCGTATTTTCGACAGCGTTCAAAAATCTTCCTTAAATGAAACGCGTGCTCTTCTCTCCTCTTTGAGAATATTGTAATATCATCAAGGTATATTATAACACTACGGCTAATCAAACCATGGAAGGCTATGTCCATCGCCCTCTGAAACGTAGCACCAGCATTTATAAGCCCAAAGGTCATTCTTCTGTAAGCAAAGGTTCCTCATCTAGTCCTGAACGTTGTCTTCAATCTGTCTTCTTCGGCTACTAATACTTGATTATAGCCGGAGAAACCATCTAATAATGAAAATAGTTCAAAACCTGAGACCATTTGAAGTAGTTGCTCCATAGGTGGCACATGATAGTTATCTTTATCTGAAGCGCGGTTTAAATTCCTGAAATCCACACATATCCTGATTTCACCATATTTTTTCCTAACTGGTACCAGATTTGAGACCCATTCACAGTGTCTAACTTTAAAAATGACCCTAGCATCCAATAATTTCTTGACTTCACTTTGGATCAGGGGTTCCAATTTTGGGTGCATTTTCCTTAAAGATTGCTGATACGGTTTGATGCCAGATTTGATGGGGATAACATGCTGGATGATGTGGGTGTCATATGTCTTCAAATATTCGTATGTCCAGGTGAAAACATCTTTATATTGCTTAAAGAGACTGATGAACTTATCTCTTTCTGCTGGTGAATAGCATTTGCCAATATTCACATATTTAGGATTTGTCTTAGTCCCTAAATTTATCAATTCAAACTGTAGAGATGAGCTGTGAGTCTTCACGTTTGTTGGTCTTCTGATCTTCTCATTTAAATCGAACATTCTTTCTAAGGTTCTGACTCCTTTGGGGATGAAATTGTCATATTTCATCTCGGCCTGATGCTCTTCATCATCTATGATCGCTCCTTTAAATACCTCGTCATTTGTCAAGCATTCTATTATCTGCTGATCATCGTCGAACACTCGTGGGTTGGTAATCATATCAGGGACCGAGGGCCTCAAAAGCAATTCAACGGAGCATCGATTATTAGTAGGTACAAGCATGGCAGCAAATGTGGCTAACAAGTCAGCTGCTGCGTTTTTAAGTCTTGCAATCGAAATAATATTAAATGCGTTAAAACACTATATTAGGTCCCATACCTCATTTTGATAAGCCTTTAAGTGAGGAGAAACACAATGTATTTGATTCTGAATCTATTTTACAATTATTTCAGAATCTCCAAAAACTTTTAAATTACTTACCTTTAATTCGATTGCTTTCCTTAAGCCCTGCACCAACGCTTCATACTCAGTTGTATTATTCATACATTCAAACTCTAATCTACATGCAAGAAAATGTTTATTCTTCTGGGGGTCGATTAGGACACAGTCGGCCCCTGACCCTTCTAACGTCTTAGAGCCATCAAAAAACAATGTCCAGAAATCACTAACTATTGTCTGCGAATCTATTCCTACTGCTAAGTCTACTATTTTACAGTCGATTTCATCATCTTGTGAAAATCAAAGGGGATCAGGCTGGGTGTCTGACGTGTTACTGGCTTCTTCTGCTTGGTAATTTCCTAGTTCCAATTCAATAAAATAATTTCCCAACACAGAATCCACTGGTTCATTATTTTCCTCAAGTTGAGTAACGTTGTATTTCATGTGAGGCTCCCTCAAAATTTTAATTTGGTTCGGGCTTCCTTTATATGGAAGCCACAGGTACGACCAATCAGAGGTGAAATATTAGTTTAGTTTGGCCAACCAATCTCTGCTCGAAACAAGACCATAAGCATCTGGTATGTCGGCCACCACGATATCAATAAATTGGCACACTTTATCATTTGAAGCCAGGCAGACTAGGACATCCTCCATCTCACCAACTACCTTTACATTCGTCCTATCCAACTGAACCACCCTCCAAGTGGATGGCTTAGGCTGCCCATTTATCTTTTTGCAGACTGATATTGGCATGACGTTAACCGATGCCCCTGAGTCTACCAGGCAATTATGTACGTTGTGATTAAAAATTTCAAAGGTGAGGAGGAAAGGTGGATGTTTGTTCTTAGAATTACCTCCAACACTAGCTTCTCCGATTTCTTCTTCTTCCTTGGGTTGATTGTCACTGGGTAGCCTCTCATCCGATGCTTCGAGCGCCTTCAATAGTCTTTCTTTTTGCTGCGGCACTTTACACATTTCGAATAGTGAAACATTAGCCTTTACCTTCTTTATATCTTCCATGATGTCATAATCCATCTGCGGTTTAGTGGGATGTGGCTTATCAACATTCGTTTTTTCTTCACTAGGCTCGGCAAACGTATCAGTCTGCCTAGGATCTTGGCTGGTAATGGTGAATTCGGGAATCTTCTCAGCTGAGGAATTATTCTGAAATTTTTTAACATTTTTTTGCAGCCTTTTGATTTTTGGGAGTATGATATTGTCTTCTTTAACCGACCCTTGGCTCCTTGTTGTAACGTTGGTTTCCAAGATGTCCTTGTAGCCCCAATTCTTTTCCTCTTCAGCATCAAATAACGAGACAGAATTCCATAGAACCATGGTTTCCTCTTCCTGTTCCTTCGTTGAAGGGGTACTCTCTTTTCTTTTTTCATCTCCCTCTTTTGTTAATTTAGAATCCAGCAACTGATTCATAACCAATGTCATTGAGTTTATCCATTGAGTACAATTCTTCTCAGAGTGGGGCTGTTGGTGGAAAGTGAAAAAATTGTCCATTCCTACCTCAGTTAAATTCATAGATGCTGAATTGTGCGAAGGAGGTTGGGATTGATTGTTATCCTCTCTTTTCTTGTAATAGGGCTTGTAGAACTTTCGAGCTTCCTTTTCTTTTTCCAAGTCTATAATTCTGTTGGGAAGCTTCTGCATCATTTTTTCCATACCTTCAAAATCAGGTGATTTCTCTCCCCTAGGTTTATTAAACAAAAATGCTTTCCTTCCCACCATTTTCTTTCCTGACCGTTCGAGATAATCTTCGATACTTTCACTTTTAGCCTCTACCTTTTCTGCCTCCTCATAGGTTTCTGCTAAAGTAGGCTTGGCCTTCATTTTAGCGAACATGGCCAACTCGGGTCCTAAAGCCGAAGTATAATACTCAATCAGGACATTATCCGAAGGTTTGTCAGCGTCAGAAAAATTCTTGAGGTACGCTGCAAATCTTTGAGTGAAGTTGTGCACCTTCTCCTTTCTCTCTTTCTTTAAGGTGCACAGCCATTTCATGAGGGCTGCATGAGTCTTTTGAGTCGCATACTTACTTCTAAAGATTATTTCGAAGGTATCCCAATCAGGGATAGAGTTTGCAGGAAAACCAAAATACCATGATGCTGAGGCTCCTTTAAGGGTGTGCGGGAAAAGTCTGCAAACTACATCCTCATGCTCCCTAGCCCTTAACCATTCTATTGCCAAGTAAAAAATTTGCAAGTGGTCATATACTAGTATCTTTTCACTTGGGTCAAATTTGGGCAGCATCTTTTCAAAGGGTTGAGGTAAATCATGTAATGGATGTGTCAGGTTTAAAGGTGATCTAGCTCTCCAGGCAGGTGGTGGATTCGGTGGGTTGGGTGGTTGATTGGCGTTAATTCCTGCCATGAGTCTGGGTGGAGAGTGGAGAGGTGAGCAAACAGGAGTGTGAGTAGGAGAACTATGAGGAGTATCTGGGCCTTCTTGATTCAAAGGCAGTACAACCTCCTGTAGGACTATTTCTACAAGTTCTTCCCAATCCCCAACCAGCACTGAGCCTTCCAATATAGGATGATCCTTCCTTTTATATTCTCTTCTAGGCAATTCAGGGATGATCGGCAATCCTCCAATTTTCTTCACATATGCTCTAGTGTGTCTTCTCAAATTATTAACAACTTCGTTATCGACAGAAAGAAAAAAAAATGTTCTCTACCCCTTTCTTCCGGAATTGGATTATGAATCCCACCGCTTTCTGAACTGTTACCGGTGGAAAAGTCTCGGGAAAACGGGTTTCCTCGGCCAACCATGCACTGGCGGCCCTCTTTCTAGCACCAAAACTGTTGAGGCTTGGAAATTTGCAGGCAACAATAGTAATGGATTCTCCCCAGTTGACATTCCCAACTAGCCCGTGACTATTTGGTGTATGGAATCCGTCCGGTTTGTGGTCCGGATACCGTAGGTCAAGCAAAAGGGTTTACCGGTTGCGGCTTGGTCCACCGTATATTTTTTGTATTTTGACTTCAGATATGAAATGCAAGTGCCTATTTAACAATGCAAGGTGATAAGGATGCAAGGAGTAGTCATAACGTGATGCGCAGGTTCTTACCTCTTGTCTTAGAGCTCACAAGCATCTAAATCACATATATTGTGAAAATTAAATACTAACTATGCTATCTCTAGAGAGATGGATATTAATTCATGAGTAATGCACCACTGTCCATGTGTTATGGAAAATCACAATTAGCTGCTCTTTTAACCAAACATATAAACATGAATAAAAACATGCATGATAAGATAGCTCATCAACAGTTAAAAACCCCATTACTCATGGTGGAAGACATCACAAAGTGTACTAAAAAACATTCAAACAAGAACATAGGTTCAGGAATTCAGAACGCTCTCACAGTTAATGAAACACAGTTGAAAACGAAATAGTTCCCATTCAAAATTGCTCATTTAATCACATTGATACATTCCACATAGCACTTTCTCCAACTGGCAAAATTTGCAGTCTCTAGTTGTAAAATGAAATAGTTCCTCTTACAAGCAATGGTTTACAATTTTTTCCAAGGAAAAAGCCCCTGTAAGTTCTAACTTTCCAATATTTAAATGAAAACAGTAGATCGTTTGGGATCCCCCCAAACGTGTGACCCTTCAACACATATTTCATTAAATTTGTAATTATTTAGTGGATCTAGAATTTAGAACTTCCGCTAGATTGAGTTCTTTCAAAATGAAAAAAGTCATAGCCTTTG
>LPNX010968564.1:158890-213031 GCA_001517045.1 Pseudotsuga menziesii | reverse complement strand
AGCGGTGCATAGTACCCATGGTCAGTGCTGGGAAGCATGGAAGACTGCAGAGAGCTACGGTGTGACGGGAAGCGGCTACCTCAAGGACAGAGAGGACCGACTGTCACTATTAAAGGTATGGGTTACTGTTGGGACAGGCCCACAGTGTTGTAATGGCACGACCTTCGGGCTGCCTATAAAAGCTTGCATTTTTGTATTGTAAAGGGTTGGTTAGATAATCAGTCAGTCAGACTGCGTTGTAACGATCCAGACACCTAGTTGTCTGTGAGTCAATTGAGTCTGTATGTAACCATCCACAGAGAGAGCAGAGAGGGAAGGGATATTGAGAGAAAGGAAATTAAGAGACAAGATCAGAGATTGAGAAGAGACCTAGCGTTGTATTTGTAGTGCAACGGACTGTGCTAACTTCCCTCAAGATATATATAATAGAAGCACAGTTTGGTGGACGTAGCTCCCATCCCGGGGGTGAACCACGTTAAATCTGCGTGTTATGTGTTGAATGGATGTGATTGTATTTGCTGATTGTTATTGGTTATTATGCATGTAATGATAGTAGCGGTAGATGAATGTATGTATCGATCAGCTCATGATAATGCAAGAGGATAAAAGAGAAGTTGAAGTATTATAGTAGACTGTTAAAAGACTCCTTTACGTCTGTCTCTAAGGACCAGTTACTCACAATATATTTCTGAGAAGTAGAGTTTCATACATCGGCACAGTCAACGCTAAGAGCGCAAGGTCGTAGTGGTAAGATATCGCAGAGAGGCGATATCGCATCGGCAGAGGAGCTGCGTTGCGCGATACTGCGAGCTGAGGGCTTAGCGTTGAGGAGGGGATGGATGTTCCGAAGTGTGCAGAAATGTGGTAAGGTTGGGAATATTGTGAGTAAGTGGAAGTTGTGCGACACGGGAGGAAATCATGCGACATGCACCGGATTAAGTATCGCACGGATAAACAGTGCTGTGAGTAGAGGGAGACGAGCGGTGCGCAGGGCTAGTTGATCTAGTGGCGCGCAGGAGTAGGGGAAAAGAAGTAGGATGCGCAGAACCTGGTCCAAGACACTTGAGTCTTGGCCAACCCATTAGATTCACTTCGGGTGAGACTTCAGATCGCTTTGCGGTCTGTCGCCGAAAGGGATAGTGAGTTTGGGGTATTGTTGATTAATGATAGTAAACCCGGGTCTGCCCATGCAATCAACAGTCACTATCACTATAATTGTCTTCATACTATCACTCTCCCTATTGTCACTTGTCTACACATTGTCACTACTGGCTAAACTCTCAACTAGCCCAGGTTCAAACTCAATAGGACCAACAAATACCGAAGGTACTAGACCGACAGGTTTAACCTCATTGGAAACACCCGTGACGCAAGTGATGTCTCACCCGAGATACCTATAGGAGTTGCAAGAACTAGGTTTTCAAAGTGAAGAAGGGAATTTTCTTTTACCAAACATAGACATGACAGACATCAACCTAATAACTACCATGACAATATATTACAATCCATTCTTAAACATATTCATCAAACCAGTTAAAGCTTTATCGATTCAATTACTTATCCAGAAATTAATACATTATCACATATTGTAACAATACACAAAACAACGCACACATTCATCATACACCATTTGACACAAGAAATTTAACCTGGAAACCCAAGATAGGAAAAAACACAAAAGCGCTCATTAATTAGCAATAGTCGTAGTTAGAATGCATTGGTCTGCGTACACAACTTGCAGACATTCCTCTACAATCCCCATTAAATTAATTCCTCGTACACATCTTGTGGATCAACAGTATACTCACAACTCTTATTCATCTTCAACATGACAATACAAAATTATTCCATCTACATTACAAAACTTGTCCTTTCAAAACCTTATTGCAACCAACCCCAAAAATCCCAACCTAATACAATTTTATAGGCTCTAGCGTTTGAATTTACATCCCACGCCCACTACCCCAAAAGTGGACAAACCTTCTAACTAACTCACCGAATTTCCCATCAAAGTTTGTTAACATAATTACTTTTCCCCAAAATTCTTCCCAAAATTTTGGGGCTGACCAATTCAACACCTGAACCAGGTTACAAAACTTAAAGACCAAAAATTAACCAAACTTACCTAGGGAATACAGGCCCCCAACACTCACATGTAGCTCATCCCAAGCCACTTCAAATAGAAATAGTTGGTATGTTCAACTTAACTCAAAAATACTGAAATATCTTCGTCACTTCCTCGGTCTATCGCTGAACATCTACTTTATCCTTGGAAACCCCTTCGACAATTTCATAACTGAGATGTTCTAAAACATCCAACACAATCGCATCTAAAAATTGTTTGACCGCGACATGGACTGGGTGAATGCTCATAGTCACCTACTCTACCTCTACTTGGAGCTCCGCGACATGATCTGTTCTTCTTTGTTGATGTGTCTGGAGTTTGGCTACCTACTGCTGCAATGCTTTAAGCTCATCAGCCTTACTCGTCTTCTCGACCGATGGTAAAGCTTTCAATGAAGTCTGTAGACCGTCCATACTAATCTCTGATGCATGAAGTCTCTCTGTTATATATTGCAGAGCCATATAATCAATTAAGGCCTCCCATGTTTGGGAAACCTACTCATAATCCTTAGCACAAAGTTCCTCGGACTCCTGAATCTGTTTCATATCCTCTTCAACCTTTTTTCGTCGCTCTTCCAGTACTTAAGTAGGTGTACTGGGTTGAAGTTGATCTTCTAAATCAGTAACCATTTGGTGGAAGTCACTAGAAACTTCCCCTAATTTAAATACATGCACTTCAACAAACATGTCAGGTGTGACCTCGACCTCTGGAACTTCCTGACAGGAAAGAGAAACAACTTGCTCTAGTTGTTGCCTATCCTGCTATCACTTAAGTGTTTGATTTTCCTTATCTTCCAGTTGAATTTGCAATAAAGACATGGTGCTCTTAAACTGCTTTAGTTGATCACACACTGCATGCTCATGTCCCTTGATTTCTTCAACTCCTGTTTGTTGAATATTATGTAGTATGAACATTGGTAGCACAAACATATGCTATCCAACATAAGTAATACCATGTATAGTAGTACTCAGCTCCGTCGTGATTAAATCAAGTTCGTTGGGCACCAGCTGGACCTTATGAGGTTGTCGTGGAGTTCAGTTGGATGATCCTCAGAGGGACTAACTTCCTATGACTGCATCTCCTTCTTACTTACCGTGACTCTTATGTCTTTCACAACTGTACAAAGAGTTTTAAGTAGGTCACTAACTCCCTCAAAGAGTTCAGTATGTCGGTTATCAATCTTCTAGTGCGTTTCATCGGCAGCCTCAACCATTCTATCTGCCAATAGATTATAATCATCAGTTAGTGTTATATTTGTATCATTCAAGCTAGCATTATGATCTTAGGATCTTTAACTGAGAGAATAACATGCACAGCAATAAACACAAGAGACAGGAGACACAAAGAATTTTACTCGGGGAAACCATAAAGGAGAAAACCCCGCAACTTCCTCAGAGATAGAATGAGCACCAATGGCAGTAGTAAAACTTGAAAACATAAAGATGATCTCCACAGCTTCTCTCTCTCTCTCTCTCACTTGAGAGAGATACTTCTCTCTCACTCATGCGCCCCAATGAGTGAGTGTGTGTGTGATAAATAGAGAGGCTCACTCTCTATTTATATTCTTCCGTTCACTTAATGTCCACTTTAACATGTCGGCCCCACTTAACAATTACTTACTAGAGTCGACATATCTAGGAGAGTCTAATAACCCTAGTGCCCCACAACTGTGGGGACTTTTCCCTCCGATCAACAAGGAGGGTTAGCCTTGACACAACTGTGGGGACTATTTCCCCAACTTACAATGGAGGGTTAACCTCAATGACTTTACATGACTTGTTACATTATTGAATCTCCCGATCAAAACATCGGGGCATGACATGACTCAATTACATTATAGATACTTCCCAGAATAAACATTGGGGTACAATACATAAGATATACAAGTGAATACATTCTGAAGTTACAAATACATCAACACTCCCTCTTAACTAGGAAGGTATTCTCTCGACACAATTTATCAGCACAAGTCTTCTTCTCTGTATCATCTGGATCATCATCAAGTCATCTTCGTCTTCAATTCATCTTCATCTTCAAGTCATATTCATTGTCAAGTCATCTTCATCATCAACTCATCTTCATTGTCAAGTCATCTTCATCAATCCTGGATCATCACTTGATCTGGATCGTCACTCCTGGATCATCACTTGATCTGGATCGTCACTGCTGGATCATCACTTGATCTGGATCGTCATTGTTGGATCATCATCAAGTCTGGATCATCACTTGATCTGGATTGTCACTACTGGATCATCATCGAGTCTGGATCGTCACTTGATCTAGATCGTCACTGCTGGATCATCATTAATTCTGGATCATCACTTGATCTAGATCATCATTGAATCATCATCATCATTAATGCTTCTGCTATCTCAATCAAATGGTGTTATCTCTTCATTCTTCTCGTCACAGGAAGTTCTACAGAGCCAGCCCTTTTTCATGTTGGCTATAGGCCTAGCCTCCATGTAGGTCTTCATTGATAGAACCAGCCCTTTTTCATGCTGGATGCATATCTACAATGCCAGTCCTTTTTCATACTGGATGTGGTCCTCTATAGAGCCAGCCCTTTTTCATGCTGGATGTATCATCACAGAGCTAGCCCTTTTTCATGTTGGATGTGGCACCAACACAGAGCTAGTCCTTTTTCATACTAGATGTGTCATCACAGAGCTAGCCCTTTTTCATGTTGGATGTGGCACCAACACAGAGCTAGTCCTTTTTCATACTAGATGTGTCATCACAGAGCTAGTCCTTTTTCATACTAGATGTGGAATCACAGAGCTAGTCCTTTTTCAAACTAGATGTGGCATCGACACAGAGCCAGTCCTTTTTCATATTGGATGTGTCATCATAGAGCTAGTCCTTTTTCATACTAGATGTGGCATCACAGAGCTAGTCCTTTTTCAAACTAGATGTGGCATCACAGAGCTAGTCCTTTTTCATACTAGATGTGGCATCACAGAGCTAGTCCTTTTTCAAACTAGATGTGGCATCACAGAGCTAGTCTTTTTTTAAACTAGACGTGGCATCTACATAGAGCCAGTCCTTTTTCATACTGGATGTGTCATCATAGAGCTAGTCCTTTTTCATACTCGATGTGGCATCACAGAGCTAGTCCTTTTTCAAACTAGATGTGGAATCAACACTTATATCTGATCAAGTAAGACTACATCCCACAGTCATATCAGAAAGGCCCTCAATCCTAGACTGAGTATTCCTGGTAACTGACCAGGTGCCTCCATTCTCCCAGAGAATGGAAACTCAGCACCAAGCTGAGTATTCCTGGTAACTGACCAGGTGCCTCCATTCCAAGAATGGCATTTAGCAATTATATCTGATCATGTAAGAACCAATCCTACAGTCACATCAGAATGGCTCAGCACTCACATCTGACATGGAAGGAACCAAATCCTCTCACCATGATAGAATGGCTCAGCCCTTACATCTGACCATTGAAGGAACCTAATCCTATCACCATGTCAGAATGGCTCTAGGACTCATCATTTCCCCTCGATCTGGAGAACACCAAGCTTCTCCCTGAAGTATTCAAACTTCACTTTGGCCATTTCTAGCATAGAATCACATCAGGGCTGATTACGTCCAACGATAACTTGTGAGCTTTGCCAGGACCGATTGCATCCGAGGACAACCTACAAGACCGTTTACATCTAAGCAACCTACGAGCTTCGCCAGGATTTATGCTCAAACAACTTGTCTCATCAGCTATGCTAGAAATCCCTCTTTCAATAGATCTCGATTTGGATCACTGCTCCTCTCTGCATCATACAAAAATGAAAGTTAGATCAACCAAATCAAATAGTAGTTTTCAAAAGAAACATACTACCTCCCAAATAGCAAGTGGCAACATATTTTGACTCAGCTGTACTCAGTGCCATGCAAGACTCCATCCTACCAAACCAAGAGATCACACTTGATCCCATACTCAATTGTACCCTTCAGGTACCTCACTACATGCTTTGCAACCATTAGGTGAACATGTCTCAATGTGTTCACAGCAAAGAAAATATTTGGTCTCGTATTTGTTAGGTAAATCATCTGACGATACATCGTGGCATCAACCGATTTTGATGAAGCAACACTCAATAGCTTCAGGTTCGATGCCATAGATGTGGTCGTGGCCTTGTAGTCCATCATCCTGAACCTCTTCAGGATCTCTACTGCATACTTCCCTTGTCCACAACTCCATGCCTAGAATGTAGTGCATCATCCCCAAGTCCTTTATCTCGATCTCGGCAACAAGTCTTCTTCTTGCAAATTTAATGAGTTCCTCTTTTCTGTCAGGAACAAGTCATCAACATATAACAGGAGCATCATTGGTATTCCACCTTCAACCTTGAAGCAAAGGTTCAGATCTTCATCAAGATCCTCATGTATGTGTTATCCCATGGGTGTCTTCTGAGCTCGTACAAGGCCTTCTTTCATTTGCACACATGATTCTTCCTATCATGTGTGTTTCTAGTGGCTGCAAATGTCTCTTCGTAGTCTATGCCTTCTTTTCATGAGAATCCTCATGCTACGAATCTTGCCTTGTATCCCACAATGTTTCCATCTACCGCATGATGGAAATACGAACTTCCCTTCATGTATTGATACTCCATCCCAGACATCATTCTTCTTGAACTGGTCTTCCCTTTCTTGTTAGTTACTTCTTCATGGCTGGAAGGTTCTGCATCAATGATGTCATTGCATTCGTCATATTATTCTTCATCTTGAGCTGTCGTTACTTGTTATTTGGAACAAGCCTCCTCTTTCTTTGCTTGTAGGCGATTTTACGCGATCTTTCCTACAAGTCAAATGCATTAGTTGTATGGTTAGAAACATTTCATAATGAAGAATTCTTATGCATAAATATATGATCATGCAACTACTTTAGCCAATACAACATCCATCCATATCTCACGAAAACTTTCTAGATGCCTTCCATCTCTACCAGGACAACATTGAGATTGTGCACTAATCCAATATGTCAGCAAAGAGGTTTCATTCTAGATAAGTAGCAATGGAGAGTTGTATAGCACCATGAGATACTTACCCATCACATGCATATTAGTAGTATATTGTCATTAATGCAAACATTCTATCTTGCATAATACATTAACTGAATATAGACAAATGCATAACAAAAACAATATCATGAAATGACAATTGAATACTTATCTTTATTTGTTTCGTGAGTAGACTCCTTCTTGAGCCTTCAGCTTCATCATATTCTTCATTCATCATTTCTTATCCAAATGCTAAGATGGATAAGAGTTTCTTCAAGCGTTGAGTCCTTCGTATTCCTCATCGCTTGAGGGATCTTCTTTGGATGGTGAGATCTTGATCTTCAGTTGCTCCCATCTTCTCTTCTCTTATAAGTCGAGCTTCTTCTTCTTCCCAGAGTCTACTGAAAGTAATCACTTCCTTCTGGCACACATTCCTCGCCTGAATGAATTCCATGATCCTTGGAGGCCATTCAAGATGCCTATCACTACTTCTACATTCTCCACTTCTTCTTCTACTGCTTCAAGTTGTTCTGCAATCTGGATCTTCACATTCTTCAACTATTTTCTCAAAGCCATTTTCTGATTTATGTTCTTCCCTTCAAATAGCTTGATCAAGGAATCAAACATCTCTTTCGGTGTCTTTAGGGAAGACACTTGTGGTACAAGTTGATCCATGATTGAATCAGCAATGATCTCCTTGGCCTTGACCAAGTTCTTCTTGTGTAAGGCTTTGAGCCTCATCTCCCCGGGGAACTGGAACCTCTCTACTCATGTAGGTGTCCAATTCATTTTCTTCAGAGAGATCATATACTTCCATGCTTGGAAGTTGTCAACTTCACCAAGCTTATCATCAAGCTGATGTGATAGATCACTTTGAAATGAGAACCTCAAATGAAAATAGCAAAGGATTAGATCTTACCGATTTGAGGTGTCCGTCCTGGTTCCGAAGCTGGATGATCTAGGGTTTGTCAGAGAAACCCTAATTTTCAAAACTTGGAATCTTTCAGATCTGATTGGATAGAAAGATATATCTCTTCAATGTGAGCTATCCAATGTACTCCTTTTCTGAAAATAGTGGAGGGAAGCTCCCGGAATAGGAAGCCCTAGTTTACCAATTTCTTCTGCAGAAATGCCTGATACTGTTTCTATGGTATCTCTGAAATTCTTTCTCCTCTCTATATGAACTTCTCACTGAGGTATCCTTGCCTATCCTTGTTCCAACACCACAGGTTTCATCAGAATTGGTTTCACCAATTGGGACTTATGATCTTTTTCCCAAGGTGACCTGTTTCAGGACTATTCAACATAGAGAAGTTGTACGGACTTCCACGTGTCACTGTTTCATCTTCTGGATCTGAAACTCAGAACATAGAAAATAAAGTCTATACCCTTTTTGGAAAATCTTTATAAATTTCATTTGGACCTTTGTAGCCTGAGATATAGCAATTCTCCCCAGGTGTCCTATTTAGGGATGAATCCTGGAAGAGGTTGGAACCCTGACTTGGTGGAATCATATCTCCTAGAATATAGTGAATCGAAGGCTGAATTTTGGATACAATGTAAATAAGGATTTTATCTTCAGCCTGTGAAAGTTTCATCTCCTGATCCTTCTCCAATCTCAATATATAGCGAATGTACCAAAACTTATCCGTTTTAGTATTTTAGGGTTTTTCCGGTCCGGGGTCAACCTAGGGTTTGACTTTCCTGGAGTTTCACCCATCCAAAAAATATCGACCCAGGTCTCTAAACTTCAATTTTGATGAGGAGAGAAATCCTATGTTGGGCTCACTTAAAAATTCCTCTTCTTTAAGAAGCCCTAATTTCCCGCACCAAAAATTGAAAATGTCTGGAATCGAATTCCGCTTCGACAGAAAGATGCACCCTTCAATGGAGAGTCAGCCTAGCATACTTTTGCTGATGGATTATGTAGAGAGACTTAAAAAGTAAGAAGCCCTAGCTTCTGCAGCTGCACAATGTCTTCTTCTCAGGTTATCTCTAATGCCATGTTAGATTTTTATCATTCAAGCTAGCATTATGATCTTAGGATTCTTAACTGAGAGAATAACATGCACAGTAATAAACACAAGAGACAAGAGACACAAAGAATTTTCCTCAGGGAAACCATAAAGGAGAAAACCCCGCAAATTCCTCAAAAATAGAATGAGCACCAATGGCAGCAGTAAAACCTGAAAACATAAAGATGATCTCCACAACTTCTCTCTCTCTCTCACTTAAGAGAGTTACTTCTCTCTCACTCATGCACCCCAATGAGTGAGTGTGTGTGTGATAAATAGAGAGGCTCACTCTCTATTTATATTCTTCTGTGCACTTAATGTCCACTTTAACATGTCGGCCCCACTTAACAATTACTTACTAGAGCCGACATCTCTAGGAGAGTCTAATAACCCTAGTGCCCCACAACTGTGGGGACTTTGCCCTTAGATCAACAAGGAGGGTTAACCTTGACACAACTATGAGGACTATTGCCCCGACTTACAATGGAGGGTTAACCTCAATGGATTTACATGAATTGTGACATTATTGAATCTCCCGATCAGAACATCAGGGCATGACATGACTCAGTTACATTATAGATACTTCCTGGAATAAACATCGGGGTACAATAGATAAGATATACAAGTGAATACATTCCGAAGTTACAAATACATCAACATTTAGACCCATAGATGTGGAGTCCCCGATATCCTTTTTCTTCTTCATGCACTTCTTCGTCATCTTAATAGCTTTCAGCTTAAGTCCCAACTCCGGATCTATCGGGGTAGTGCCCAACTCTTTGTCATTTTCATGGTGAGAGCTATGTGGGTTGTCTTCTTCTTGTGGACCCCTTGGTTGGGTCACCAATGTGCCCTCATGTCACGGCTTAGTTTCAATAGACAATTGATCTTCTGCAATAAGATGCTTCCACTCTTTCGTATAGTCCTGAACGATCATATCAATTTCTTCCTCTAAATACCATAACGCAATAGTTAACCACTAGTGTTGGGGATATTGAATTGGATGAATAAAGAGGAGGTGAGCCCCTATAGTAAATTTGATGATATTCTTATATCTATGTACAATGCCAGCGTCTATCCTCGACTAGTTCATGATATGATGCCTTAATGCATCAGTATGTATATAGAATTCAATGGTGTTCTCTTGTTATTGTCATCAATTATCATCAAACCACAGATTTTGATAACGGGCCTTGCGACACAGGGCATTCACTTCCATCCCTTGGTAGTCAGGTGGTTTCACCCATGCAATAAAGGAAATTAAGATGATCAACCATGAATAGGTAAAAGGTGTACCTTTTCCTACGCATCGATAACGTCATCCAACAGCTCATTGAGCAGAAACATCACCCAATTCATTTGAACTCCTGCATCACATTGCTCTACTACAGCGCCGGGTACCAGCAATGCACTAGTTCGATCGCATATTCTGTAGTAACTTGCTTGACAAGACTTTGGCTGCTAATATGATGCCTTATTCATTAATAGAGGCTATATCAAAGCCCCTCTTATCTTGTGTGAGATTATACTTCTCCTTCATCTAAGCAACAAGGCTTTTATCCTGCTCCTTGCCAGCAAAGAATGGTGTTGTGTCAATTCTTTCCTTGGGAAACCATGTAATAGTAGCTATTAAGTCTACATCAACATAAATCTGGGTATCCAACCACAGACACCCCCCTTGGAAATAAACTAGTAGTTGGTATTTTAAATCTCTAACCCGAAGACCACCTTCCAACCAGGCAATTTAAATGTTTTCCAGCTAATTAGAGAAAATTTCTTTCCTCCTTTATTTTTTCCTCCTTTCTAGAGGAAGGATCTCAACAAACCTTCGATAATTATGAGAATTCTAATTGGACCCACCATAATGGAACATTGGTACAGATGGAAGCTATTCAATACAGACTTTATCATAATCAGCTTCCCTGCTAAGTTTATCCAAACTGCTCCCTAGGCCAGCATTTTTTTTCTTGATTTTTTTAATCAGAGGGCTCCAATATGATGTTTTTGGCTTGCTTTTGGATATTCGGACACCCAAATATTTAAAAGTCCCAAATAGTCACTCCCTCAATGCCTAAAATACGAGAAATATCAGACATCTCCCTTGGATTTATATTCCATCTATAAACCGAGCTCTTTCTTAAACTTAATTTGCTTCCAGATGCTTGACAGTAGGAGTCCAAAATAGACTTGAACCTTCTCGCTATATGATGGTTTGTGCCTCCCAACAAAATAGTCTCATCTACAAACTGTGTGTGATTGATGTCTTTAGTTCCACGATCCATTCTGATGCCAATTAAGTCTTGGTCCTTCCTGGCTTGCTCAAGTTGAAGAATACGCACCGAAGCTTGGACTGCATAAAGCAAGGGAGAAAGAGGGAAGCCTTTCCTAAGTCCTCGAGAGGCTTGAAAGAAGGTTGGTGCTCTTCTATTGATGAGCGGAGCTATCCATGGATCACTTATGTAGGCTTTGACCCAACAAATAAAGCTAGGATCGAACCCAAACTTCAGCATCACCTGAAATAGAAACGAGTGAACTCTGTCAAAAGCATTAGCTAAGTCTATTTTTACCACCATACCTCTTTCACGGTTCTTTAGGCTAGATTGTATTGCCTCTCGTACCTGAATGATATTGTCCAAATTTTCTTTCCTTTGATGAAAGCTCCTTGATTCTCTGGAATGATACGAGGCATGATGCCTTTTAATCTCTTAGCCATAATTTTGGTGATTATTTTTTATCTGATATTACATAATGAGATGGATCAAAATATGTCAAAAGAAACTGCATATTTCTGTTTGGGGATTAGATCTAGAAAGGATGAATTTGTGCTACCCCTGATCTTTTCACAATGTTGAGATTTTAACACCATTTTATGCAAATCCTTATGAACAATTTCCCAACAAACCTTAATGAACCTTGCACTAAATCCGTCCAAGCCTAGTGCTTTTTCTTCTTCCATGTCCTCGACTACCGACTTTAGTTCTTCTAAAGTGATCCTTTGAGTAATACTATTATTATCCTTTCTCTTTATCAACCTAAGAACTAAATCCAGAAGTGCGCAATTTGGTGGATTAGAGACAGGGTCCGCAGTATAGATAACACTAAAATGACAAGATGCTTCCTCTTTTATTTTATCAAAATATATGACAACTTGGTCTTGAAGGTGAATCTCTTGTACTGGCTTATAATGCTTCCTCACCTCTACTTGTTTATGAAAAAAGGTGATATTCCAGTCCCCAACTTTAAGCCATAGGCTTCTTTATTTTTATCTCCAAAACTCTTCTTCTTGCCTATAGGCAGCATGTAAATCATAATGTAGAGACACTTCCTTTTCTAAATCTTCTTTTTAAATCGAGGTTGCCTCCATGGAAGACTGGTGAGATCTAATGAGAGTTGGGATTTGGATCTAATTTGAATAGGTGACTATACATATTTGGCCCACAATGTGAGAGCTCTTTTAACTCTTCTCAGTTTTTCTTCCCAAACGTAAAAAGAAGAACTCGAGACAGGAGTTGACCAGGTTTCAGTTACAAGAGAGAACCTTCATTAGGTACTCTTGGTAGATGAGGGAATCCCTTCCTAGAATTTCCCTTGGTGACGAGTATTCATGGAATTACAAAGGAGTTTTTCCAAGGTTTGTTGAGAACCTTGAAGCTTGTCCTTGTACGTGGCTTTCTGCCTTACTTCTTTAGACGATTTCCTTCCTCTTTCTTTTTTCTTTCCTAGTGTAACCATCTTGATTCCCCCTTCCTCTTCTTCCCCTTCGTCAGATTCAGTTTCCTCTTATGTATTCTCCTGAATTAATGGTTCAATGGGACGACTTCATTCTCATATTGGTTCCTTAGGACAACTTCTTTTTCTAGTTCTTTGCTTACATCAATGTTAGTTTCCTCTACATTGACCAGTAATCCAAAACTATTCCCGTTGACCTTCTGAAGTGTAGGATTAAGTTCCAGAGAGGCTTTCCCTGGAACATTCTTTTTCATCTCTTTTCTTGGCACTTTCCTGCCCTTTGGATTGGACTTGGTTTTCTTTACTGCTTGACATCCTTCCTCCTTTTCTTGATGAGCTTCCTGTTTCTAAGGGCAATTACAGAGAAAATTCTCATATTCATGACACCCTCTGCACTTGAAAGGAAAATTTGTTCATAATTCAACTTTTGAAAATGATACCAAGATCCAACTGTAAGCTTGATAGCATCACGTAAACCGACTTCAAGATCCACCTCCATGCAGATTCGGGCGCAAGCATACTGGTCTTTGGGACTTGCTATGTCAATAAATATTCCCAAGGTGTTTTCGATCGACTTTAGCAATTCTATATTCCAATAATGCATTGGCAATCTTGGTAGATTGACCCAGACTAGGATGGCTTTAGGAATATCTACCTCAGGATCAAAATATGACGTCCATCTATTCAGAAAGAGACCTTGCGGCCTCATGAAGTAAGGATTGTTTCGAAAGATTAAATATGTATCTTCCTTTGACTCAAAGTCAAACAAAAAATAACCTCGCCCAACTAAGTATGAAGCTACGTTTTGGGAGATCAAAGGCCTCCAGTTCCTCTAAACCCAACTCTCAGTGGATTTTGGGGACGACCATAGGCCAGTGAACTACCCTATCAGAGCACGATCTGCTAATGAAAGCGCAACCCGGATTGTATCCTCTAACGGCAAGGCTACAACGGGCACATCTTTGATCCACTTGACAAACTTCAGGGGGGCTCCATTGGATACCTTCTTACTCTGCAAAGAAACTAATCGTGTGAAGTCATCTACTTCGACGGGTATTGATGAAGAGGGCCCTGATACGCCTTCACCAGGGGCCATTGGGAAGGGCATTAACTGCATGCAGTTCAATACGTCAGACAGTATGATAATACTCAGCTCCCCACCCATCCTAGTGAACGCCAACGTCATAAAACAAATAGTATTTAATAAAAACAAAAACAAAAAATCAAAAAAATGATAAGAAAACAAAAACAAAAATCTTAACTTAAGTTTATTATTAAACTAATTAATATGAGTATATCTTTATTAAAAGAAACTAAGAGAGTGGATGGGTCCTTACTTCGGGATGGAGCAGCTAGATTTTTTTATGGATTAATGATGGGGACCTAGGGTTTTCCAGACCGATCTCAGTCGGTGTGTAGGCCTCTATTTCCCTTGTCGCATCCTGACAAGTAATGATGGCATGGCAGGATTTAGGAGGTGTGTCAATTTTTGTGGCGGTTGTTTATCTTCCAGGGCACAGCAAGGGTAGGAACTTCTTTGCTCGGTCACGTGGGCGGTAAACTGGATTACTAGTGTAGCCAAGGTAATTTCACAGATTTACTATTGTTTTTGAAGGTTTTTACTTGTGGTTTTTCCCCATGATTTATAAGCTGGGATGGAGGACGAGGAGTTGCTTGATTACTCCTCTAATCAATCGGTGGGGGGTATTTTCAGTAGCCCTTTGGGTGGGGTTTTTCTAGCTGATGGGGAGGCTCGGAACTGTTGGGAGGATGACCTTTATGCCACATCCTTATCTGGTGTAGTGGTGGAGGATCTCTCATTGTCTACCTTTCTTTCTTCCCTACCGCCGATAATTTTGTCGGAAGATCCATTTGTGTTATCGGGAGTGAACACTGGTGGTATTGTTCTGGTTGGGGTTTCGGAGGTTATTGCTACTAGGGAAGGTGGTCTGACAGATGATGAAGCCTTGGTTTTTGTTGTAGGCATGGGCAGCAGTGAAGCTATTGGGGTTCTCCCTGGTGCTGGGGTTTCGAGGGCGCAAGTCCAGGTCATTGAGGATGGGCATAATGCTATTGGAGACCTGTCAGGGGGAAGGAACACTTCTCCACTTAGAGATGGCAGGCATGGAAACTTTGCTACTGATAATAAGGATGGAAACAAGGGTGTAAAAAAGAGGAAGAAATAGTGGACCAAAAAGAGGTGGACGAGATAGAGCTACACCCTGGGGGGTGATATAGAGTGGGAACAGATTGAGCATATGGAAAACTTCTTGGTGGTGGGGCAGGTGATAGGGAAATTTTTCTCTCTACAGACAATCGACAACTGGGTGAAATCTAGTTGGTCGAAGACACTCGGGGAGGCTCCGGAGTTAGAAGGAATCACTCGGTGTTGGTTTGCTGTTAATTTTACCAGACAGGAGCATGTGCAGTGGGTGTTGGATAGGAATTGGTTTCTGGATCAAAACCTAGTGTTATTAAAACCATGGATCCCAACCTTTGATGCTAGCTTGGAGCGATTGGATGTGGTACCTGTTTGGGTACGGCTTCCAGGGCTGCCGCGACAGTATTGGACCGAGGAACACTTCATCAATATTGTTAATATTTTGGGTACCTTCAGGGAAGCTGATTTATCCTTCAAGATAACGAAAGTCCATTAGGTCGCTCACATCCTGGTGAATATCAATATTAGGGATGATCTAGGTGAAGATATTCAACTGTCTTAGAGAGGGGTGAACTTCACACAGAAGATGGATTATGAAAATGTTCCGTTTAGGTGCAGACGGTGTCATGCCTATGGCCATCCAGCGGCTTATTGAAGTTTGGGGATTTGCACTATAAATGTTGATCATATTCAACGGGGTAACAAAGGACCACTCTCGACTGGTAGGGCAACTGAGCCTTTGGTTTCTGGGCATGTTGAACCTGAGGAGGTTCCTGTGGATGCATGTTTTCCTCCTTCTAAGGTGGTACTTTCAGTGATTGAAGCTCCTCCTTCGGTAGAAACTACTGAGACTGAGGTTATCCCCATGGGTATCACTTCTTTTACTCTTTCTCCATCCATAAATTTATTTTCTAGCTATTTAAATTTATCTGGGATGGATTGGGTGGAAAAATTAAAAAATATTAACATCTCTCAACCTCCACTTGAAGTTTCTTCTATTGTCTCGGCTGCAATAACTGAGGAACAAGATACTCCATTGTCCCCTGAGATGGGTGACGAAGGGTGTCGGTCACCACCATCTCCATAGGGGTCCTCGGACTCTCGGTATTTTCTTCATTCTTCTAAGAAGGGGGATTTAGGAGGGCTAGGGAAACAACCTACTCCACCATCTTAGGGGAGAGGCAGAATTTCTGCACTGGAAAAAGCACAATCACGGGCACGGAATGATCTTCAGGCTGGCAAACAATAGTCTATTGAACGGGCACTTAGAGCGGTGCATGCCCAAAAGAAGGGGCGGAGATGAAAATTATGTCTTTCAATTGTAGGGGTCTGGCTGGTCCCCGTAAAATATCAGCACTCAGGAGGGTGTTTTATGTGGACCATCTGGATGTTATGATATTGCAAGAGACTTTAGGTTTAGGTGATGTGATCAAAAGCAGGTTGGAACTCTAGTTCCCGGGTTGGTTGTTTGAGACTTTGGATGTTCTTGGATGATCAGGAGGGTTGGATTTTGGGTTGGAATACCCAGAAGATTAAGGTTCTGAATATTTGGGGTATGGAATCGGTTATTGGGATGACCTTTAAGTCTCTGGAAAAAGGGGAACCAATAACTATTTTTAATGTCTATGGGCCTTATCTGAACAATATCCCATCTTGGGATAATTTGTTTAATAACTCTTTGTTGGGGGGAAAGATGGTGATTGTCAGGGGGGATTTAAATTTTTCACTGAGGCAAGCCGAAGTTTGGGGACCTAATGCCTGCCCAGATTTGCTGACGAAATATTTTACTCATAAATTGGTGGAAAGGAATTGGCTTGATATTGAACCATGTAAGCTTAAACCCACTTTGACTAATAATAGATGTGGGAAGGGGTGTGTAGCCAAATGCCTGGATTGCTTTCTGGTGTCTAACATGTTGGTGGACAGTCAACACTTCATTCGATAGTGGGTTGGAGGTGGTGGAAATTCATATCATCTACCTGTTTTCCTGGAGTTCAGGAATGGGCCTAATAAACCGCCCAGCCTGCTGAAATTTAACAAGACCTGGCTCAAAGATGAATATTTATGTTTATTGATAAATGATCTGTGGGTTCATTATAATCCGGACAGTGGTCTTATTGCAACTTTTTAGTTTGTGGAAAATATGCATAAAATCAAGGCCTTTATTAAGGGCTGGGCAACAGAGAAAAGAAGCAAGGAAGAACATGAATTAAAATTGATAGAGAAAGAAATCGCTGAGACCTTGGAAAAGGATGGGGGTGGTATGTTTCCCTTGGTGGAAAAGGAATCACTGACTAATTTGGTGGGAAGAAGGAAGACTATCTTACTAGAGAGGGAGGAAAGTTGAAACTTGGAGATTAAAGAGCAGAGCTATATGGTTGGAATGTGGAGATGACAATACAAAGTTTTTCATGCATATGCTAGGGGCAGGAAAGCCTCAAACATTATTTGGAGCATAAAGGATGATCAGGGCACAATTCATGATACCTTTTAGGGCATGGCAAGGACAGGGGTTTAACATTTTCATGGGTTATATCATGCTCCAGCTCGGGCATCTAGTGTTGAGATTATTCAAATCGCTCAGCTTTTTCCATGTTTTGTGGAGGAGGAAGACAATTTGGCCTTGATGGAGGAAGTCACTGAAGAAGAACTCAAGGAAGTACTACATAGTTTCCAGAAGGACAAAAGTCCAGGACCGGATGGGTGGACCATCGAATTATTTAGTGAACTTTATGATCTCCTGCATGGGTATTTACTGAGGATGGTGCAGGATTCTCATATCACTGGTAGAATTCCGACCAGTTTTAATGCAACCTTTATTGCACTGATCCCTAAGGTTGACACCCCACAGTCTTTGAACGAGTTCAGACCCATATCTTTGTGTAATTGTGTATATAAAGTGATCTCAAAGGTGATTGCTCGCAGAAGGAAAAATATCTTATCGAATCATATCATGGCAGAACAATTTGGGTTTCTAGAAGGACGTCAGATCCATGAATCCATTGGAGTGGCTCAGGAAGGTCTTCATAGCATGAAATTCAAAAACATTAAAGGAGCTATACTCAAAATTAATCTCTCTAAATCCTATGAAAAGGTAAGATGGTTAATATTTGTATGCTCCTAACACATCTTGGTTTTGGAATTTCATTTATCAGGTGGATCATGAGCTGTATCACTATTGTATCTTTCTCGGGCCCGGTGAATGGGGAAGCTTCACCTTTTTTCCATGTTGAAAGAGGCCTTCATCAAGGTTGTCCACTTTCCCCACTCTTGTTCCTACTGGTGGATGGGGGTTTGAGCAGGTCACTAAGGGAGGCTCGAAGGGTTGGGGATCTCCAAGGAATTCATATTTCACATCTTTCACAGATAATACATTTACTATTTGTGGATGATGTGTTGGTTTTTTGCTCGGGCTCGGCTAAAGATGTGAATTCCATTTCTGGGATTCTAGCCCTTTTTGCAACAGCAACTGGAATGGACATCAATGAAGGAAAGTCCACACTGTCTACTCATAGGCTTGGTGTGGAAGAGTTACATCACATTACTAATGCTTTCTCTTACAAACTTAAAGAATTGGAAGGTGGGATAAAGTACCTAGGGTTTTTCTTAAAACCAAATGACTACCAAAAGAAGGATTGGCATTGGCTACTGGAAAAGTTGGAAAAGCGCCTTAAAGTGTGGAGCTGAGTGAGATTGGGTTTGAAAGGGAGGCTAAATGGTGGTGGAATAAATTGTGGAAGATTCATAGCCCTCCAAAAACTAGACTCTTTCTCTAGTGTGTGCTGGAAAACAAGGTCCCGACTTGGGATAACTTACAAAAGAGAGGCTTCCAGGGTCCGGACAGCTATGTTTTATGTAAGGCTAAGGAGGAGTCGGTGAGCCACCTTTTTCTCAAATGTGCATACTGCATTGAAGTTTGGAAGGAATGTGTGAAGTTGTTGGGTTTGGGTTTGGAGTGCAGGTGGGAAGGGGATTCCATTCTGCTGGGCTAGGAAAATTGGAAGAAATTTGAAACTAAGGAAATTATGGTGGCTCTTCCTTTGCTTGTTACCTGGGGGATTTGGTTAGCAAGGAACAACCTCATTTTTAATGGGAAATCTAGCACTCCGTCCATTTCAACTAGCATGTCATGTGGGGTTATTCAGGCTTTTCCACCACACACTCGGATCAAAAAACAGAGGGAGGTTCTGGCTCTTTAGATTGACAAGACTTCTCATTGGGGTTTTTTTTATGGAGCCTCTCAAAGAAACATGTGTGGAGGGGGGGGGGTACTCTTCTTAATGGAAAATCATTCCTTTGAACTTATGACTGGGTTAGGAGAAGGTAGCAACAATGTAGCAGAACTCCTAAGTCTGAAATTACTCCTCATTTTTGCAACTAAGAAGGGTTGTCAAACTCTTAAGGTTTTTGGTGATTCACTTAATGTGATAAATTGGTTCAAGAAGATTCAACTTTGTAGGGATTTGAGACTAGAGAACATACTTTTATCAGTTCTGGAAATTATTGATTCATATACTTCTTTCTCATGCGAACATATTTACAGGGAAAACAACTGCCAAGTGGACAGAGCATCGAAGGCGGGGATCTAGTTGGTTACTGACCATTGGAAGGTTAAAGAACGAATAGATGATACAAGCTTTGAATATTTCCATTTGCCTTTTATTGAGGCTGGTGGTCTTTAGAACATAACTGTCTCTTTTTTATTTATGTTGATTCTCAATTGATTATGCCGGACAATCAAGGGAATTGACTGTTTTATATCTCTGATAGTTATACTCGCAGAGTATTACAGACTCAGTTATCCTATTTTGTTGGGTTAACAAGTGATACAGATTGGGTATTTTTTTTTGTCAGCTTGAGACAACATGTCACGGGCCTGTATCTCATGGATCGGAAGATATTTTGTTGTTTTAGTTCTAAAACTATTTTCGGGATAGGGTACAAGTTGGAACTCTGTCTATTCACTGATGCAGGAACAGTTTTTGAAGACAGTTTGCTAATACTTTTGTATGCTAGTATTTGTTTGGATAGGTCATGGAAGATGTTTTGTTCTTCAAGACTTGGTGTGTGTGTGTATTCACAGTTATTATTCTCAAAATATAAATGAATGTATATCTACAAAATGTAATTTTGTTACCCTTTAGAAAGTATAAAATTATGCTTTTTTTCCAAGGAAAAAAAAATTAAACTAATTAATATAAACATAAAACAAATATTATTTAATTAAAATACAAACACTGATACGAAAAGAAAAAAAAACCGAAGCTTATTTAAATCTTAACCAAGATGCATTTAAGCATAACAAGGTATGACTACCATGAAATGAATATGTCATGTACACTTGTTACATTTGGTTAATCTTGTTGATCCCTCAAGGAAGTCCAAAATCTTAGCTAATATGTAAACACCTATCAACTTAATGAAGTAAGAACACTAAGGATGTGTAGATTGATTGCAAAATAAAGTCATTATATATTGTGTATAAGTCAAGATTAATAAATCTAAAATATTTTGTTCTAGTGTGCATTAATTACATTAATTATAAAATTCTGATTCTAATTACATTGTTTGGGTATTGCTGATTAACAATGTATGAACAATTCTGCATGATGGTTAACCCAAATGCCTCATGTCAAATTTCTTAGTTATGGAGGTTTTTCAATGCTTGCTTTAATCCCTTTTAATAGATTTATAGAGGTTTGAAAAAGAAAACAGTTAAATACATATTGAGAGGTATTGAAAATGGTTTTCACTCTATTTTAGTTTTAGTTTAGGCATTAATTATCACTAACAATTTAGACAGTAATATTAATTTTTATCCAACTTTTCATATGATATTTAGATTTATTATTATTATTGTATGTATAATATGATTTTGAATTTAGTAATCCAACTTAATATTTAGATTTTTACTATTAAGTATAGATTCCTTTAATTTTTATTATTATTGTTGTAATGTTTATGTTTATATTTTAATAAATGTTCCTTGTTTTGATCTTTTTAGTCTTATTTTAGAATTAAGAATTTTGTTTCTTTCCATGCTGACTTGTTAGATATCTTAGATTTGTGAATTTATTGGTTTTAATTATAATTTTAGATTTGTTAGATTTATTAATATTGAATTTATTATTATGAATGTAGACTTATTTACCCCGTTTTTTAGATTTATTTACTTTTATCTAAAGTTTTTTATTCAACTACAAAGTTATATTTATTTTGAATTTATTAATAGTTATTTTGGATTTTGAATTTTTCATAGATGTTTAACCAATGAATTTATTTTTGAGTTACAAAAGTTATTTAATAATAATTAATTTAATGGTATGTAGTTTTCTATTAGAATAATTGTAATTATTTTAAATTTCAATATTTGTTTATACATATGAAATATGGGATTGAGAATGCCAACAAGTATAAAACACTTCATAATAAATTGTGCAAGAATGAAAAACATTTTTTTATGAAATACTTTTTGTTAAAATGGCATTTTATTTTATAAAATAGTTGTTGAGAAAATTGATTGTGTATTATTAAAAAATATTGCTAACAGTAATAATAAGATTTTTGTTAAAATCAATTAACAAAAATAAATTGGGATGAAACACACAAATGAAAGTGCAACAAATAGCTTGTTTAAGAGTAAATAATATAGAATAGAAAAATGTACCCAACATACAAGTCATGTGCAAGAATAATAGATTAAGAGAAAATGAAGTAAACGTGAGAAAATAAAACAACAATACTACATAACAACTTCAACAGAGAAAAGAAGATCAAAGTGCAAAACTTTTGAAGCTTAACATGTCATGATGTAAAAAACAAGTAATAAAATAATCTAAAACTCATGCACACAAGTTAAAATTTGAAATAAGAATGTGAACCATCCAATAAGTAGGAGCAAATGAGGAGGTAGACAGTAAACAAAAACTTTCGAAGACTAACCAGTCATAGTGTGAAAACTTTGTAATGGCAAAGAAATCCAAAGCGTGCTACATTTATCAAAAAATTATTTTTTTCATTCAAAAATCACCTCTCAAATGATAATACTTATTCTTTTGCATCTATGTTTTTCTTTTAGTTTGTTGTTTTGCTTTTGTTTTTAAACTTTCATGTTAACATAAACATTTGCCCTGACTCTTTCTTTCACAACTTTCCTCTTCTCACTACAACTAGTAGCCCTGGTTAAAGTTATACAACTTCCTTTATTAAAACATAAAGAAAAAAAATAAATCTTTCATATTATGGGTAAAGTAACATTACAAGCTGAAATGCGGCATAGATTTTCGGGGCTCTATTCTTTTTAAATTGCCCCCACACAACATTCTTTGTATTCTTT
Organism: Pseudotsuga menziesii; assembly: GCA_001517045.1. NCBI lineage: Eukaryota > Viridiplantae > Streptophyta > Pinopsida > Pinales > Pinaceae > Pseudotsuga > Pseudotsuga menziesii. Next base: position 190,659 of record LPNX010968564.1, on the reverse strand, counting down.
TTAAATTGACTCTATAAAATTCAAACCTTATCCAACATTCTTTGTATTCTTTTCAAACTGCCACGCGAAAAGTCTAACGTTATCCACAATGGAGTATAACTAGTCATCCAACCCTCTTTGTATTCTTTTAAGTTCACTCAGGAAAAGTCCAACATTGGAGTGTAACGAGTTGAATTTCCGAGGTCGAGGCCAATGAACACACCTAACAAGCTATGTGGAAATGTTATAATATCATGGCATATATTAACCCAAAGTAGTTAAAGACAAAAGTCATTGGCATCTAGTATTTGTTTATTCTCAAATAAAATTTCTTTATTTTGACATTTCGCTATTAACATCTATCACGATATTAATATGGGATTTAGGTAATTCCCATTTTTTTTCCATTTTGTTATTAACATTTATCACGGTATTTATGTTGTAGGCGTTTTTTTAATGAAAGAAGTTGTCCCAAAAGATTTTTTGTCTCTTTGGCAATTAACATCTCTTGTCGCCTGATTATTCGCGAGTTTAATCGTTAAACTTTCGGTTATTGTATCGCGTGATCCTGCAGGGACAGAAGAAAGCAGCATGCAGTTGATCGGTTAAGTACACGTTCTGAAAAATGCTCAGGCTTTATTCTATATGTTTGTATTCTTTCTGCCTAACTTCTTCCTCCGCCAAGTCCATCTTATTTTAAACTTGCTCTACATTTTTTTTAATCGGCCTTCCTCTACAATTGGCGGAGATTAAAGAACCAGAGAGAAAATGCAAGCTATTGCAGCAAATACCAAATTCAAAACTCACATATACAATTTTCTTTTATGGCAAGCAAAATAAAGAATTGTCAAATTCACAACTCGTTGTTTTTTTCACGCCGTTGACACAGGGTTTTCACACAGTTGGAGAATTATTTTTCCACAAGTAGATAAACTTTTCCACATATAAATAAATATATATGGAAACCAAGAAAAATAATTTGCCCGCTTCCCCAAACGGTATTACTTAAATATTTGCATTTTTCTATTGTTTTTTTAACATTAGATACAAATATCACTTACACATTTGTATTTTCTTTTGTTTTTTTAATGTTATATACAAATATTATTTAAATATTTGCATTTTTTTAATGTTATATACAAATATTACTCATAAATCGGGAAGCTGNATTAAATAATAGGTTGTTTGTCATTTCAATTTATAAATATGTTTTTTAAAATTTGAATTATATGTAAATATTATTTAAAGATTGTCAAGTTTTTATTTCCTATTTTCCATTTTTGGGTATTAGAAACCGAGAAAAATAATTTCCTTGCTTCACGATTTCTGATTCTCATTATTACTTAAATATTACTAGGTATAAATATTACTTAAATATTTGCATTTTTCTATTGTTTTTTTAATGTTATATACATTACTTAAACATTTACATTTTCTTTTGTTCTTGGAAATCGAGAAGTTGGAGAAGCTAATTGAGATCAAAGATCGGGAAACAAACATTCAGTCGAAAAAGATGTGGTGTTTCTAGTTTCCGAGATCCGGAATATCGAAAATAGGGAATAGGGAAAGAAGACAAAATTATTTACTAGAAATCGTAATTCCGGTTTCAAACTATGATTTAAGTGGGTGGTGGAAGTAAATTATTTAATTGATCAATATCAAAAATAGGGAATAGGGAAAGAAGACAAAATTATTTACTAGAAATCACAATTATGGTTTCAAACTATGATTTAAGTGGGTAGTGGAAGTAAATTATTTAATTGATCAATATATATATATATATATATATATATATATATATATATATATATATTACTTTAAAAATAATTTCCTCGCTTCTCGATTTCTGATTTGCGGTATTACTTAAATATTACTTCATTTTCCTATTGTTTTTTTAATTTTCTATACAAATATTACTTAAACATTTGCATTTTCTTTTTTTTCTAATGTTATATATAAATATTATTTAAATTTTTACAATTTTTTTAAATGTTATATACAAATGTTACTCGGAAATTGGGAAGCTGGAGAAGATAATCGAGATCAGAGATCGGGAAACAAACATTCAGTCGAAAAAGATGTGGTGTTTCCGGTTTTCGAGATCCGGAATATCGAAAATCGGGAATAGGGAAAGCCGACAAAATTATTAACTAGAAATCACAATTCTAGTTTCAAAAGTATAATTTAAGTGGGTGGTGGAAGTAAATTATTTAATTGATCAATATATATATATATATATATATATTAAATAGGTTGTTTGTCATTTCATTGTATAAAGATGTTTTTTAAAATTTAAATTATATCTAAATATTATTTAAAGATTGTCAATTTTCTATTTCTTATTTCCTATTTTAGGGTATTGGAAATCTAGAAAAATAATTTCTTTGCTTCTTGATCTAATTCCTGGTATTACTTAAATATTACTAGGTATAAATATTATTTAAATATTTGCATCCTTCTATTGTTTTTTAATATTATATACAAATATTACTTAAACGTTTACATTTTTTTGTTTTTTTAATGTTATATACAAATATTATTTAAATATTTGCATTTGTTTACAAATGTTACTCGGAAATAGGGAAGCTTGAGAAGCTAAAATTAAAAATGTTTATTGGTACACCCTAATATATATTGGATTCGAAACTATTTAGGGTTTGTAATGTACACTAGATAATAATGTAATAAGTTTTATTAAATAAATAATGTAATGTGTACGATTTCTGGATCGAAAATCGGGAAACAAACATTCAGTGGAAAAAGATGTGGTTTTTCCAGTTTCCGAGATCCGGAATAGGGGAAGCACACAAAATTATTAACTAGAAATCACAATTCCAGTTTCAAACTATGATTTAAGTGGGTGGTGGAAGTAAATTATTTAATTGATCAAAATATATATATATATATATATATTAAAGAATAGGTTGTTTGTCATTTCATTTTATAAATATATCTTTTTAAATTTAAATTATATCTAAATATTATTTAAAGTTTGTCGATTTTCTATTTCCTAATTGGAAATCGGGAAACTGGAGAAGCTAATCTGGATCGGAGATCGGGAAGCTAGAGAAGCTAATCCGGATCGGAGATCAGGAAACAAACATTCAGTAGAAGAAGATGTGGTGTTTCCGGTTTCCAAGATCCAGAATATCGAAAATTGGGAATAGAGAAAGCAGACCAAATTATTAATTAGAAATCATAATTCTGGTTTCAAATTATGATTTAAGTGGGTGGTGGAAGTAAATTATTTAATTGATCCAAAAATATATATATATATATATATATAGAGAGAGAGAGAGAGAGAGAGAGAGGTTGTTTGTCATTTCATTTTATAAAGATGTTTTTTAAAATTTAAATTATATCTAAATATTATTTAAAGATTGCAGATTTTCTATTTCTTATTTCCTATTTTCGGGTATTGGAAACCGAGAAAAATAATTTTCTCGCTTCCTGATTTTCGATTCCCGGTATTACTTAAATATTACTAAGTATAAATATTACTTATATATTTGCATTTTTCTATTTTTTTTAATGTTATATAAAAATATTAATTAAACATTTGCAATTTGTTTTGTTTTTTTTAATGTTATATACAGATATTATTTAAATATTTGCATTATTTTTTTAATGTTGTATATAAATGTTACTCGGAAATCGCGAAGCTGGAGAAGCTAATATTACGAATGTTTATTGGTACACTCTAATATATATTGGATCTGAAACTATTTAGGGTTTGTAATGTATAGTGGATAATAATGTAATGAGTTTTATTAAATAAACAATGCAATGTGTACGATTTCCTATTTTCTAAATAGGGATCGGAAATAGGGAATAGGAAAAGCAGACAAAATTATTAACTAGAAATGACAGTTCCGGTTTCAGAGATCCGAAGTATCGAAAAAGTCTATGTCTCATATTTCTTTTATCTTATTTCCTGATTTCCGAAAGTCGGAGTCCGAAATAATGGTATACTTAGAATAATAAAGCTTAAATCTATGAGATAATTAAATTGTATAATAATAACAATTATGCATATAAAATACATAACATGCTTCTATAGATTTAAAAAATTGTTTTCTTACCTAATTTTTTATATATTTAAATCTATAGAAGCATGTTATATCTTTCATATCAATATTATTTAATAAATAAATAAATAATTAACTTAAATAATATAAATAAATATGAATAATGTTAATGTTGTGAATATGTTTTTTAAATAATAATAAATAACGTTATGAATATGTGTTTTTTAATAAATATATAATGAATATTTATATATTTATTTTTAAATTTGGTTATTTTAAAAGAAAATGTCATTATTTAAAAAGACCAGACATGAAAAAATAAATAAATATATATTCATTATGTAAAAAAACCATTTTTTTTGAATAATAACTTGAAAAACATCTAAATCACCGTTAAACCAAGCTACTATTCAAACCACCAATATCACAATATGGTTCCCATGATGTCACCCATCAATTGCCTATTGCAAATCCTGAAAATTATAAAAAGGATTTTATGATAACCAAAAGTGGTAAGCATTCTCATTTTTTTCCAATCGAGTTGTTTGTGAGGTGCCGTAATCCATTGCCATGGCAGAAAGGCAAGTAAGCATAGAGTTGCTGAGAGTTTCTGCAGTGGCACTGAGCATCCCTACTCTGAATCGTCGCATGTTCCTCTCCAATCTCGATTTGATCTGGATTCCCATCAACAAGGTACATAGGCTTCTCTTTTATAAAACAAGCTACCATGAGAATGAATTTTCTGCGTTGGTAGAGATGCTTAAAACGAGCCTGTCATTAGCTCTTGTGGATTTCTATCCCTTGGGGGGTCGGTTGGACATTACAGGAGAAGAACAATATGGTCGACTGCACGGGGACTTCACTTAGTGAATCTCTTACATAGCACGTGCAATCGTGAGATATTAAAGAATACCCTTAATTTCCAGAGATATTGACCCAAACTCTTTTTGTTGAAACCCCCTCCCAATACTTAAAACCTTTTCCCCGCCCTTTTTTATAGCTCAATCCTTATAAACCACCCTACCCAGCCCCACCTTAAACACCTCATCCCCCCAATACCTGCAATATATTGGTTCAATTTTTGATAATTTTAAAACCCACAATATGAACTAACGTGATAGGATATTGGTCAACAAGTGAATCCCCCGTGGTCGACTAGAAGTTGACTGCAACGATGCCAGAGTCGAATTCAATGAAGCTTCGATTGATATGGCTTTCAAGGACATGGAAAATCAAGATTTTCAGTACAAAAAGATTTTTCAAGAAACTCACTCCCACACATGATCATAGTTTGAATGATTAAAGCTACGACGCGGTGCTTAAGTTATCGAAAATTGGAATATTGGTTTTGGTTATTCCTAAACATATTATTTTCCGCAATCCGACATGTCGAAAATCAGATTAATGAAATATATTTATGACAATATATTTATAGTGATATATGTTAATGAATAATAAGAACCAGAGTAATGAAATAGGTTATTGCGAATTATTTGCTTTTTTACATATCCATTTTAGTCTGGTCACATGATCATGTTACATTGCAATTTTTTTCATGCCCTATTTCATTCCACGGGAAAAAATGACGATCACGATTTGGAGACTATGGTAACTGAAGATTGTATTTCATTATTGCTACACGGTGATGTCAACCTTTGTCAGTTACCATTGTCAATATTGTATTTCACTATTCCTCCCTACGCATTTTCTCTCCAATTATCGCTTAATGATTTATTGCACTATTAATTCATGCTATTTATTTAGTGCACTATGATTTATTGCACATTTTTCATGAGCAGTTATTTATTTCAACACATAGCATTTCCAGATTCCGAAATGTCGAAAATAAAAAATTTGCATCCTAAATGTGGCAAATCGAAAAAAAATGGTATGATGTGAAATGTGGCAAGTCGGAAATACTATCTACGACATTTCTTTCGAGATCAAAAACCGAGATCAGAAATGTCGCAAATCGAATCTTGTGGAATAAAAAATCGCAACATATGGTGTTCCTTAATGAAAAGCATAGGACATAAGTTTTTCAAAATCCCAAATATCAGAAATAGGAAATTAGAACATGCGCAGTTTCTGATTTGAACACATACAATATTCAAAATCTGAATTGTCAGAATCAAAAAATGCGCAAATCGAAAATTGGAATATTGGTTTTCCGTATTCTTAAACATATTATTTTCCGAAATCCGATATCTCAAAAATCGGATTAATGAAATATATTTATAGTGATATATGTTAATGAATAACAACAACCAAAGTAATGAAATATGTTATTTCGAATCATTATGTTTTTTACATATCCATTTTGGTCTGGTCACATGATTATGTTACATTGCAACAACAAAAAATTGCATGCCCTGTTTCATTCCGCAGGAAAAAATAATGATCACGATTTCGAGACTGGTAACTGAAGATTATATTTCACTATTGCTACACGGTGTTGTCAACCTTTGCCAATTCCAAGGTCTTGTACATGAAAATCATCTATTTCTTTAGAAAAAAAATAACATGTTAACATTTTTGCAGGTACCTTTTCATTAATATCTTCATAATAACTTAAACATGTTAATATTTTTGTAGGCGCCATTGCACTTGCAGGAATTACAGATTTCCTCTACCACAATAAGATCTCTGTCAGATTTCTTCGGGAATCTAACTAATCTGCAAGACCTCAACTTGTCACGATGACAGAAATTAGAGAGCTTTCCATATTCCTTCAGGAATCTAAGAAAACTTAGATATCTTGATTTAAGTTAATGCAACAATTTAACTCTGTCAAGAGAAACCCTTGGAAACATCTGCATGATTGAGCACATAGATCTTACCGGTTGTGAACGTATTGAAGTCTTGCCTTCTCAGCTTGTACATCAACTGTCCCTGGAAACAATAAATCTATGGGAGCTCAAAAACTCAATCTGCAGATTGGAATATTTGCCGCATTTGAACCTTTGATTTCATAAATCAGGAATATTTAAATATTGACTTAACGTGGGGGCGTTTTCAGGTTTCAAAAGCTGCAAATGTTTTGATTACTAACTTAATGTTTGAACTAATGCAGTGGATCATTGATAAGGCGGTTAAATTTGGCAGTGACCGAGGGACGTTCCCAAACAGAATACCCAATTTTCTAGAGGTGCAAAGAAACACCGAGAAGTTAAAAATATTGTGTCCTTCTACATTTGAACCTTTTTTATCTAGCTTCGAGGACTATAAATTACTATTTAATAGTAGTTATATGTGAGATTTTACGGGTAATGCGCCATCCCAATTTCCGAAATCGCATATCGAAAATTGCAAATTTGAATTTTTGTTAAGGATATTTGGTGTACCCACGATTTCCTATTTTTGATATTTCGGATATCGAAAACTCAAGACTTGTCAAAATTTTCATCATTAACTGTACAGAAGGAATATTTGATACTATGAAATGACATTGTTTTAAAGATATGCACCAGTATACACTTAATTTTATTTGCAGAGCTCAAACCTTGTGTTTGATATGCACCAGAATCCACTTAATGTTATTTTGCGATATTAGGTACATCACGTCGTGGTTAAATTTCTTGGTTCTTCTATCCCGTGATCCGACAACGACGGAACAGGGTGGCATGGAGTTCATCGGTTAAGTACACATTCTAAAAACCTGTTACATGTGTTATTGTTCATGATTGATTGATTGTCCTTAACTTCTGTGCACTTCAATTGGGTCCCTGATTCTAGGTCCTTATTCCTAGTTGGTGTTCTTTCGACAACTGGCTTGCGTGTTTTCACTACACACGTTCACCATGGGTTTAGGAAATTTTTCTTTTTTACAGGCTTTCGTTGTAAAAATATCGGAAATAGGAAGTCGAGAGATGCGTAGCTAGGCCAAATTTTGAGGTTGAGCAATTAAACATAACGCAGAGCGAGTTCAAAATAACAGCTTTCACAGGCATGAGCTACTACTTCCAAATATATACAATGATCGTGTAGAATACGAACACTTAAAATAAATCCTGAAAATCAAAGTTTTCTGGTTTCCGATAAACGAGTGTCTCAATACGGAAATAGGAAGTTCGACATTTATTTATTTGAAAATAGAAAACTTTTGAAATCAAAATGTCGGAAATAGAAAATCGGTACATGCACACTTCTTTATTTGAACACTTAGGATTTTCTGATTTGCGAAATTTCGGAAATAGAAAACTCGGTTCTTGCGGAATTTACAATCAGACATAGGACATAGGATTTTCGTAATCTTGTTTCTTAATGCAAAATCGAAATCCCGAAAATCGAAAATTGGAAGTCGGATCATGTGTAGTTTATGATTTGAACACGTACAATATTTGGAATCCACATTGTCGAAAATAAAAAATGCGCAAATCCGAAATTGGAACATCGGTGTTCCTTATTCCAAATCATAGTATTTTCCATAGTTGGACATGTCGAAAATCGGATTAATCAAATATATTTATCATAATATATTTACAAAGTACCTTATTTATGAGAATATATTTAATAATGAAATAGGAACTTCGACATTTCTTTATTTGAAAATATAAAACTTCCAAGATCAAAATGCCGGAAATAGGAAATCGGTACATGCACACATCTTTATTAGAACACTTAGCATTTCCGATTTGCGAAATGTCAAAAATCAGAAACTCAGTTCTTGTGGAATTTACAATCGAACATAGGACATAGGATTTTTCGGAATCTTAAAATGCGCAAATTGAAAATTGGAATATTGATTTTCCTTATTCCAAATCATAGTATTTTCCCAATTCCGACATGTCGAAAATCAGATTAATGATATATATTTATGAGATATATTTATACTAATATTTTTTGTAGAGGATTTCAGACAATTTCGCAGTTCATTTCTCTCAATTTGGCATAGCCCTTGCGAAGATTTTGCGAGTTTCAATTTATTTGGGTTTAGCCTATGGTTTTCTGCAGCGTCTTTTGTGCGTTTAGAATCTCAGTTTGGGGTTAATTTGGTCGTGATTTTGTTTGACTGTTGGTTCAGGAAATAAAAGACATTTTGGCCATGTCTCTTCATTCACATTAATGCTTCATCAATGCATTGTTGCTTGATTAATGCAATAAAGCCTATCATTTGAGATAAGCATGGGAATATATCTTCAATTTTGCTCATCTTATGGTGATCTCCCATTTGTTGTTACATTGCCTTTATTTTACACATATAAACAGGCCTTCAGGTAACCACTATTTCTTACTATTTGCCTTTGTTTTGCTTATATTAATTTTGTTGTACTTTGTTTACACTTCAAGTTTCCATCAGAAGATTTTGAACCTTGGTAAATTTGCAGGTATTCCTTAGTTCTTCAGTTAGTCTGCTTATTAGATGGTGAAACAACGTTGTTGTGTTTTAATTGAATGCGACTCTTGCTTTGTTGCAAAAATATTATGGCATGTATTGCTTATGTTGGTTAATTGAAATTGTTGCTTATGAGATGGTGAAACACCCTTCATGTGTTTCAATTGATTCTTACTCCCTTCCTGTGTTTTAAACCAAGTTTAGGGACCAAATTTCCCCCAAATTTATAGGGAGACCGATGAAAAATCACACAGAGCAAATTTAAAATAGGAATGAACTTAGCGGAGGAATAACTTATACAAAAATAATACCAACAGTGAAAATAAAATGTAAAAATCGAGATTTCGGAATCTAAAATATCAGAAATATGGTGTTCCTTAATGAAAAAACATAGGACATAGGATTTTCATAATCTCAAATATCGGAAATAGGAAATCAAAACATGCGCAGTTTCTGATTTGAACACATACAATATTCGGAATCCGAATTGTCAGAATTGAAAAATGCGCAAATCAAAAATTGGAATATTGGTTTTCCTTATTCCTAAACATATTATTTTCTGAAATCTAATATCTCGAAAATCAGATTAATGAAATATATTTATAGTGATATATGTTAATGAATAACAACAAAATTCGACATGTCGAAAATTGGATTAATGAAATATATGTATTGTGATATATGTTAATGAATAACAACAACCAGAGTAATGAAATATGTTATTTCGAATTTTTTTTTTACATATCCATTTTAGTCTGGTCACATGATTATGTTACATTGCAATTTTTTTTGCATGCCTTGTTTCATTCCATAAGAAAAAATAGCGATCACGATTTGGAGACTGGTAATTGAAGATTGCATTTCACTATTGCTACACGGTGCTATCAACATTTGCCAGTTACCTTTTTCAATATTGTATTTCATTATTCCTCTCTGCAATAGCCTGCATTTTCTGTCCAATTCTGGCTTTATGATTTACTGCACAATTAATTCATACTACTTACATTTTTCATGAACATATAGCCATAACTTCAACCAAAATCCAGAAATAGGAAATAGGAACTTCGACATTTCTTTATTTGAAAATAGAAAACTTCCGAGATCTGAAATGTCGAAAATAGGAAATAGGGACATCTACAGTTATTTATTTCAACACGTAGCATTTCCATATTCTGAAATGTCAGAAATTCAAAATCCGCATCCTAAATGTGACAACTCAAAAATTGGGGAATTGAAAATCGAAACAATTGGTGTTCCGTATTGGAAACCATAGAACATAGATTTATGAATATGGAAATGTCGCATTTTGGATTCTAAATATGGAAATAACAACTTGCAGTTTCCTCACGCAATTTTGAAATGTTTATAGTTCAAATAGATACAAACCAGAGTAATCAAATATGTTAATGAATAACAACAACCAGAGTAATTAAATATGTAATTTGGATGATTGAAAAATACATAGGTAAAACGGGTTTCTTTCTTAACATACAAATATGCAAGCTAGCATCAGTATCCACAAATTGCAACAATTTAGAGGCCAAAATCTCCGCCAAATTTTGAGCCACAACGATTAAACATAACACAGACCGAGATTATAATAAGCATGAACTTAGCGAAGAAATAAGTTATGCGAAAACAATACGAACATTTAAAATAAAACCTCAAAATCGACGTTTTCCGGTTTCGCATACCCCAACATCGAAACTCATAAATACTATCTTTGACATTTCCTTATTTGAACACATAGAATATCCGAAAATGTGCTAATCGAAAAACAGAATATTGGTGTTCCTAATGGGCAAATCAGAAAATTATTAAAAAAATATTTATTAACATTGTTGACTTATATGGAACTAATAGGATGACAATGAGAGAGAGAGAGGAGGGGGAGAAAGAGGGACGGAGAGAGAGGGGGGGGGGGGGGGAGAGAGAGAGAGAGAGAGAGAGAGAGAGAGAGAGAGCAAGGGATACTTACAATCCGCAATCCAAACTGGAAATCCATAGTTCCCATGCAGTCGATTCGATCCCTTGGGTGTATATATTTTGTTCTTGAACAAATTGTTCTTTAGTTTTTTATAATCGCGATTTGCATAAAATCCTAATTTCTGTAATTTAATTTAAGTTGAATGATTCAATGGCATTGCTTTAGATTTAAATATTCAACAATGTTTGGCCATATTCAAATGTCACCCTATTCTTTAAGTTGGCTTGTGAGTTTTAGACTTAGCCTGTCATTTTGTTTATTCAGACATAGTGACGTATCTATACTTCCGCATCTTTTTGTATGATTATTATTAAAATTATTAAAAAAATATTTATTACCATTGTTGACGTATATGGAACTAATAGGACAGCAACGAGACCTTCAATTTTACATAAGGTGAAAGTTCTGATTTCTGATTCTCCAAAATCGACAAAGTAGATACAAAATAAATCGAAAGCAATCTCAGCGATATCCGAAAAGCGGAACAGTCGAAAATTGAAAATCGGGTAAACAACATACCATTTTAACAAAACCAAAATCAGAAAGGACATTTCCTCATTGAAAATGATAAGATTTTGTGATCCAAACATAAAACAAACTTCGACAAACATACAACAAATGCATTTCTGCTTCCCAATTTCGAAAATCAAAAATTGCAATCAAGAAACACAGCTTGGAAAAAAATTTAACATTTATTTCGAAAATCGAATTTAGTCATAAATGTCTTGAGTTAAAATCTCAAAAATAACTATTATTAAATAGTAATTTCCAGTCTTCCAAGCTAGGTCAAAAAGGTTCAGTTGCAGAAAGACACAATATTTTTACCCTCTCGACGTTTCTTTGCACCTCTTGGTGCAAATGCTAGTAATATTAACTATGGGGTTGATTCTGTTTTCAAGTTCAAAATAAGTTTAAAATAATTTTTTGTATTTTTATATTGATAGACGTTTTTATTTGAGATTTCGGGTGGATTACGGCCTATGTTTTTTTATCAATGGATGAGGATGAGACAAGTGTACTATCCAAATTGATTTTATGGTAGTCGTTTAAAATTTGAAATAAACAATTATAAATAAAAAAAGGAATATAAAAAATAACTGATAACTAGTTATTGAATGGATAACTAGTAGCAATGCATTGATAACTCATAGTTGATGAATGGATAACCAACAGTACAGAAGAATGTGAGATAAAAAAGAAAAGGAATATAAAAAATAATTGATAGTTGATAAACAAGTAACAGGAAGATTGTTGGTGATAACATGTAGCTAAGCATGGATAATTCACCTTTGAACTCGTTTAACTAGAAGCCATTTAATCTCTATCGACGTGATCCAGCCACAAACTATGTGGGTGTGCTAGTGCTATTAACATCCATCACGATATTTATATTACTATGTTTTTTTTCACACGTGAAAGTTTGGCCCAGCCAAAATTGAACATGGGTCTGCTCCATTACAAAGATTTCATAAATCTAGACTAATCGGTACACTGTCGCCATCAAGACTTACTATGTTGACGGCTTTTATTTTCAAAATAATAATAATTATATATTTTTAAAAGAATATTTCCTTGAACTTACTTTTATGTCAAGGCCCAGCCAAAATTGAACATGGGTCTGCTCCATTACAAAGATTTCATAAATCTAGACTAATCGGTACACCGTCACCATCGAGACTTACTATGTTGACGGCTTTTATTTTCAAAATAATAATAATAATTATATATTTTTAAAAGAATATTTTGTATTAAAATTTTTAAGTATGTTATTAATTTATTATATAAATAGTATTTAAGGTAAATTCATTTAAATTAATTATTTCTCTAAAAATTTAATGAAAATCGAGTAAGACATGCGTCAAAGGCAAGAGTTTTTATCTTAAAACTTTTTACTAGAAGTTTAGAGCACTCGACCTAGCTAATATATGTGTGCCTGCTTTATAAAAATTATAAGTTTTGTTATTATAGTAGTATAGAGGAGGTAATACACACATATGATGTTTAGAATAATCATAAGTTTTGTTTTTATCTAAAAGGTAACCATGTATTATTCAATTAAATTTGAAGGTATGAATTTTTTTTTTTATGTTTGTAGCACCTGAATCAATGTTTTGAGGTATATATGGTACTAATATGTAAGGTCAAAGTCTTTTGGATTGTACGATAAAATTCCATGTTATTCTATGAAACTTTAGGCTTGTGATAATTTTATGGAAATTGTTCACATAGTTAGTTGATCGTACAAGTAGAAATCACTTAACTTCCAATTGTGTTTGCTAATGGTTATCTTCACTAGTCTATCTTCATTCTTCATTTATGCTTTTTTAATTATTTCTTATTCTTAAACACCCAAATAACAAAATGAAGAATACAAGAAGAGACTACATGGAATGAAGTTACGTTAATGGCTCATTGATGATGTGAATCCTTAAATGTCAATTGTTGTTGCTTATCTTTTTTAGTCCTTGCAAGTGTTAATGGTTGTTGTCTTGCTTCTCTGCTATGCCATTGTTAGGCTCCACATATCAACCATTGGTATCGCAAGGTATATTAAGGGCATTGCCTTCAAAATGTTTTCAATGTCATAGTTTGGCGAGTACCACTTCAATCAATAACTAAACTTGCAATGTATGTTATGGGGCAAGCACATTGCTTTTGTTTGAGCACATCCATGGGTATTTTTTGCACAAATTCATGCATGCTATAAAACATGCATCCCCTCTGTTGATATCCTCCAATTTGTCAAACTCTTATTCCTCGACACTGAGGTTCATAATATCCATCATTGGGTTAGAGGAGCAATACCCCAAAACCTCAACAACATTTGGTTAAAAAACACTATTTGCGCCATGGTTTGATCTACACACACTTGGGACGTTTCCTTCACACTTAGTACACTGTAGACAAACATGACAGGTAAAGAGAGAAACACTCATTACAATTGTAGAATCAAAGTGACTTTAGTACATTGTGTAGACAAACATGACAGGTAAAGAGAGAAACACTCATTACAATTGTAGAATCAAAGTGACTTTAGTACATCGTGTAGACAAACATGACAGGTAAAGAGAGAAACACTCATTACAATTATAGAATCAAAGTGACTTTAGTACATCGTGTAGACAAACATGACAGGTAAAGAGAGAAACACAAATTACAATTATCGAATCAAAGTGACTTTAACAACCAAATCTTGAAATTGTAATTAAGATGTACAATTTTATATCCAATGGATTATATAAAATATAACACAAATATCAATAATCATTATCTTTTCTATCCCATGCTCTCTTACATAACATTGCATATAACATTTTACTTTGTAATACAACACTCGTGTTCTTAATCACTATGTTTATTTATTATATTTGTTATTTGTTTCATTTTCCGTTCATACTATTGTAGTCACGAATTAATCGGTGCAACTTGTTTAAATTGTCCTTTAATATACATCTTATAATTATAATTAGTAAATGTTTATCAGATTTCTCCTTGTTGTCTCTTGTTCACATTATACAACAATTATACTTCGAACATTAAGCCTATTGGGTGACGACAACTATTTTTCCATCTTTCTAATGGAATAATGTGTTATTATGTCTATGCACAGCAAAGATATATATGAATTCATCAATCTTATTAATCAATCCGTACTTCTGTCAAATTTTTCTTTCAAATTAATGTTAAACATTATAATCAAATAAAAATAAATTTATGTTTCTTTAAATTATTAATTTGTAAAACATCTTATTGGCCAACCAACTGTTGACGTTTAAATTGTGAATTGTGCCTCAGCGTTGGCGGCAGGGTGACGTATATAGCGGTGGGGATTGGATTTTGGACTATACGCAGGATAATATCTTTATATATTCTTCCATTAAAAGCATAATAAATGAAGGCGTCGTTGATATTAGTAATTATTATGCTAAAATCTCACACACGTACGAAATTTCGGCAAAAGCTATCCATTGAGCTGCAGAGCATTTAATGCTGCTGCAGCAAGCTTGATGACCGTTGGATCTCGAGCAGCTTAAGATCCAAGGGTCAACAAGCCTGCTGCAATAGCATTAAATGCTCTACAGCTCAATGGATAGCTCTTGCCCCGAATTTCACTACTTGTACTGCTAGCCTCGGATACGACGCAATTTAATGGGGAAGAAGAAGGTTGATGCCCCTCCTCCCTCCATTCTGTGCAATCCCTTGTACACATTTGTTCATGTCCCAAAATCCACATTTTAACCTTTTCATCACTGTGTGAAATGTACCACGCGCCCTAACGCGGGTAATTAATGTAACACATCACAGCGTCATGATCGACAAGACTTTTATTCCTTCCTCCATGAATTCTACTCGTCATATCCTGATACCCATCATTGAATTATTGTTGTTTTAGTTGTGTTTCAGTGATGATAGCTTAATTTAGTTTTGCATGGAGGAATGGAAGACTAGTATTTGATTAGAGTAGGCATGGGTATTGTAAGACGGTGAAGGTTTGAGTGAGAAATTTGTGCAAGAGTGGGAACATACCTTGATTTTGTAATGTTGAGCGAGGAGGAAAAATTGAAGTTGAGCAATGGTGACTTGGTGGAGGTGTCCAGCGATGAAGAGGGTTCATAGGGGCATGGTTCTGCACGACTTGTAAAAGATCAGGGGGCAGGGTACTTGGTGGAGTACAGAGACCTTGTGAACGATGAGGATGACACAAAACAACTAAGGGAGAGAGTAGATGAGCTTCACATAAGGCCAAGCCCTCCGGAGCAAAGTAAAGATCAGTTTATTTTGTATGAGGAAGTTGATGCTTATGAGAATGATGGGTGTGGTCACGAAGGTCCTTAACAATCACTAGTATATAATATACTTCTTGCAAACAAAAGAAGAGATGATATTTAATCATGCCAAAATGCGCCCCTATCTCGAATTCATACATAACAAATGGGTTGAAGCTTCCAAGGTATGCAGATTACTTCTCTTCTTTCACTTCACGGGAATTGATAGTGTTTTTTTAATGAATGACGGGATTTTTTCCCTCGGCTTAGTCCTCAAATGGATAAAGTGATTTTAAGTTTGTTGTTTTCCCATTGTTTTCTGATTTTTCTGTAATGTTTATTTCTTATTTCTTCCGTTATCCAAGATACCGTATTCATGTCCGAAGATTTTTTTTAACACATTAGGTCCAAGTATCCTGTTCTAGGCTAGCATACTTTTAGGTTTGTTCGTGGAATTCTAAGTGGATTTTACTATGTTGGGACCTCTATCAATCAAGACGTTGAGGTTCAGATGTTTCCTTTATAATGGCTATTATTGGTAATCTAGCGAGTGTTATAGATAGGATATTGTTCCTGAGTTGTGAATATTAGACAGGGAAGTAGTCAAGGGGCGGGTTAAGGCTGAGTTTAATGATTGTCACAATGCTTTATCTGTCATCTTAAATTCCCCAGAGACCTTAAAGTTCTTAAGAACACTAAATGAGGAATTTCTACTTTTATTAGAAGTTCAAGTGTTCTAGAATGACTGAGCATGCTCCAGTTTTATTGATATTATATTACATTCCTTGGTTATTCTGGCTAATAACTAACATTAATGGGCGTTGAATATATTCTACTTTGAATTCCTCTTCTTTCTTCTTGGTTGATTCGCTTTTAAATTGATAGAGTTAGGGATCAATGGATGCCTCGTACATTTTAGATGCCCATTTTCTATTGTGGCTTGGGTGATTTGCATAAGTATCAAGGCTAACAAGTAACATCCCATTCTTCGAATGATGTGGAATTTTCTTGAAACTAGTCACTTTATGGTGCTAGGAAAGTATATGAATACAATCTCTTGCAAAAAAATGTAAATCCGTTGGTCAAATTCTAGAAATAAGACACACCTTAGTTAAAAAGGCTTCAACTCAATGGAACCCGCCAAGATAATCACTTTCTACAATGTGTAGAATTTGCGTCTGAACAAACACTTCCTATGACATTGTTACCGCCTTTCACACACCTGGGGGGGACGTGGTAGAAATCTTCAAGCCATTCGGTGTGTCCTTGGGGGCAAGTCTTGAGTCAAGGCTGTCACCTTGTTCTTGACTCCTCCATTTAGGCTCAACTCCTAGCGAAGCCAAGGGGGGTAGACCCTACGAAGTTACTAAGGCTAATTACTTTAGTATGATGGTATTAAATTGAATAAGTTGCTTAGGAGTTTGAAATTAACAATTGAGAACCACATATAACAAAATGAAAAATAAACACAAGTTAGCACAATGCTGACACACAATATATATATCAAAAGAAGTAAACAAATAACCAGTGCCTTAAAATGGAGTTGCAAAATGATTAAATGTGCTTGCATGTGCTTGGAGTGAATGTTTTGCAATTGTCTCTTGGTACGTTTTAAGTTAATATGAAAAATGAGTGGATTAAATTAGGCGAGGGGGACTCCAGATATACCCGAGGGGTACTTGGAGTATGTCCAAAAATAAAACCTTCACGACTACCTGCAAGGTGTTTGTGGGTTGGATGGAGTCTCGGAGACCGTGTTCATAATACACCCGTTAAGGTGTAACATAGATCAGCACTTCGAGGTCACTTTCCAGTTGTTCCCACTCCTTTGGGTATTTTTCCAACGCTTACAGTTTGTTCGAGGCGTTAGATTTTCGCCTGATGGTGGTTAATTGGGGAAAGTGAAACCTAATTAATCTAGTCACTCACGTTGCTTTTGATGTAGCTTGACTAATCGGATGAACCGTAGCCAAAACGCAGAGCATACACACCGAAGTCTTTGTAATTTTTAGTAAATTTTAATCGATATGTTTTTATTAGAAAGAAAACCCTCCAGGAACCTCTTTTGGTCCAAGTGGACCTCAATCAGGGAATCAAGGAGGGGGTTGATTTTAATTGATTGCTTGCAAACATTAATAGTGAATAATGAAGCAGCAAAAATAAAACAAACCACAGGTTCTCTAATTAAATCTACCATGATCCTATTTCACCTTTCGGTTCAATCAGGATTCGTGGGGTAAGTATTAAACTTAAATTGACTTTATAATATGGAAGATATGATGAAAGTAATCAAAGTACACTATTTTGCATAAATAAAACTAATCTAGAGCAAAAAAATAGGAAAAATGCAAAAAAAGGAAAAAAGGACGTGAATCCCCCCAGGGGGATGGGGAATGGGCTCGAAAGAGCCTATTCGAAATTATTTTTTAATTACCAGCGGTTACAATATCAGAAAACTTATATAATTCCTCTTGGTTCTTATACAGAACGAACCCAAGAGCTTACAAAGTGCAAAAATTAAAGATTTCGGAAAATGGGGAGACCCCTAGGGGGTTCCGGATGGCCCAAAAGTCACTTTTCGGACAACACCTCCTCCTATTTTCTGTTATACCTGCTAAAAACTAGAAATCTTATTAAACTTAAATATTCCCAAAAACACTTTGAAAGTACCTTTGGTTCAACACACTTTTAACCGAAAACAGCTAAGTTAAACCTAGTTAAAAAAAAGGTGAAAAAAGGGACCAAGGAAAGCAAGCCTTCCTTGGGATCTTGGCTTGCCTTTTTGGTAGCCAATATGATGCGCACTGATTGCTGGATTTATCTTTTAAATTATGAAAGAGAAATCTAATGCATGTAAGCTACAAATTTTCTTTAAAATGCCACGCAAAAAAGACGATTTCCCTAAAGCTAGATCTAGAATGCTTATGAAACCTTTTTTAAGAACAAGATCTAGATTATGAGCTTTAAGAAGATAGATCTATGTTAAATTTCACTCTAAGATGATAGATCTAAACAAATCAAAGCTATGAACCAAGCAACCAAGTAGATTTTAAATTTTAAGAGGAGAAAGAGAAGAAAGAAAGCGTGTAGCCATGAAGATCAACCGGAGAGCTCCCGGTGGAAGCACTTGGACTATGTAGCATGAAAAATTGAAGATGATGAGGAGCAAATTTGTTCAAGACCTTCTCCACAAAAACCTGTAACTAGCACACATAACACTTTCAAAGAGATTTGTGAGATCCAATGATATACATACAAAAAGACTAGAGCAGCATGATAATAAACTTATTGAAAATGTTAGATCTTGATCTTTACATACATATGAACAATAGAATCTAGAAATAAACTTATTTAAAGAATCTTTCCTTTCGATTGGGAGCAATCCTGACAAGTTTAGATTCACAAATCAAACAAGAATAAAAATGCACCAAATACAGGTTACCTCAAGCATGAGCAACAATATTCATCCAACTGAATGCCTTACACCATCTAGCCTCCAAAGCTTTTCTTTATTCACAATGAAAAATATAGCAACATTATAATAACAACAGCTCTTCAATCCAACTCTAACTAGCTTGGAAAGGAGGAAATTGTGCTTTATTTATATAAAAAACTGAAACCCTAGCACAGAGGGGGCGCAATTCCGTAGGAGAGAGGGACTGCAGCTGCATGAGGAGTTAAGTTGAGCTTGATCTGAGTCTAACTGAGTCTGGCTGATAATCAGAGTTCTGATCGGACTGACACATCAATAGGTTAACTGAAACATCAACCAAACCACATCCAGATGACCCCACACGTGTAGAGGAGAGAGAGAAGGCGCAAATCCCCAGGATGCATGATGTGGTGCACTCCCTCTTCAGCCCAGATCAACTCCTTCAATCAAGGCATGGTCAGCTCTAGTCAATCCAAAGCCGATGAGACTGATTTCAGTCAAATCAAAGCAAATCCCACTGATTTAGGAATTTGGATTTTCTCCATTATTTAATTAATTTAACAATTAAAATAATCAATATTTGATTTTTAGGGTTTTCTGACCTGAGCGATGGGAAAATCACTGAAAACTTAGGAAAAGTGGGTTTATGGGTTTACCGGGTTCTCTGAGTTAGAAAACGAGCACCCCCATGACTGAAACTGATTTATGAGCCCACTTTTATTACAAAACCATTTTTTCCATTTAGACTATCAAAAAATAGCCTAAGTTTTGGAAAAAATAAAACTTAAAAAAAAACTTTATAAATTTAAAAAAAAATAAAACCTAGGGGGACTTAGACATGTTCATATGACTCGACCATAATGCCTAGCATGTTTATACATTGACACGCAGACTCTAATAACCTCAATAGGCCTAAATGTCAATTTGACCACCCCAACTTTGGAGGAGTTTGGTGAAAAACTCAGAAATTATCAGTCGTTTATTCAACAACCAATAATAACCAAGGGAAAAACACCCTGGGTTGATCGAATTGACAAGTAAGTCTAGGAGACCAAGTCTTTTACAGACACTACCATGCTAGAACATTTTATTACAACTCCCCCAAGGGGGTATGAACATGTGGTAGATAAAAAAAACACTTCCGAGAAGCAAGTCTGAAGGTCTTATGAAGTCCAGACAAATCATCTTTGTCTGGTTCACCAGGCTCACTTGATAACACCGACTAAGTACAACTTAGGTGGTAACAGACATCTCAGAAGAAAGTAAAATTGACGAATACCCAAGTTGGACAGTTAGGCCTTCTGATGTAAGGTATAGCTTATTGTTGATTGTTAGAATACCAAAAAACATTTACATCATTGAAACACGACTCCAAATTCCAATTTTATTTTAGGAAGATATCAAATGCTATTTGATGTGTTATGATCAATTCACATTCTTATAACAGTATACAAATTTTCATGTTGTAGACCATATGCCACAAGCTTCATTTTTGAGCTAAAATATGCAACCATTTTGCAGTACCATGTTGATGCTATGAAGTAGTGATACAACATTCACTAAGCATTTAGTTCCAGTGTAGACGGCTTGGTCTTGGAACAGTAATTGTTGATGAGATATGGGTTTTGTCCTGATATTGCCAAAATAATTCTGATCTTTTCTTTTCTCAAAATTTCATAATCAAAAAAGGATTTTGAAGAAATTGAGTCCATTTATATATTAAAAATACAAATTCAAAAAATAAAAAATTTGCAATTTAACTAAAAATTATACAATAAAAAAATTATTTAAACTACTTTTCATCCCAAATATGAAAATAGAATTTTTTGTCATTTGAAATGTGAAAATCTATGAAAATAGAAATTTTTTTCATTTGACATGTGAAAACCTATATCCATGTAATTTGACTCTTTTTTTTTTTGATTTTTTAAGATTTTTTCTAGAAAAATAAGAGGTATTTAAGTTATATAATTAATTTTATGTCCTTGAACTTTAAGTAGGCTAGACGTATTTAAAATGTATATTTTAAGTTGCACAAGGTGAAAATATGAATAAAAAACAATAATATTCATGAGCAAGTATTGTATTTTCTTCGGTATATATCCATAAAGATTCCTATTTACATGCCACCCCTTAATGATGCAATTATAGTTAATATTTACTTTAAACATACATTTTATGCAATGAACAATTAAACCTATGTACTACACTCTACGTGAAACATAAGGTAATGTCATTTTTGGCGATCAATATTGTAACTTTGATTCATCTTAAAATAACAATTTACAGATTTTTTTCTATATAAAATAAATAAAAATAAAAAAATATCATAATGAAAGGTTAATATTTAAAAAGGTTCGTCTCCCCTTAAATTTTAAGAACTTAACTTTAATGACGAACGATCATAATGACTGGTTAATATTTAAATGGGTCCGTCTCCCCTTAAATTTTAACAGCTTAATTTACACACATCTTATTCAAATGAAAATAATTGTGCCGTGTTGGTCAAGATAAGAAAATCTCCTACACAACGAATAATTAAAGAAAGTGTGGTTTCCAAGGCCTCGCCTTAAGTCTAATAATAATAATGAGATTGATTATGAACAAGCATGACCAAAGCACGGAATAATAGCATCCTTTTCGTACATGGAATAACCATACATCTTATCATTATGAAAATATGCTAATTAAGGGATGGCCCGATGGTTAAACTCCAATGTGAAAAATTAATGGAGGAGGCTTAGCCTTTAAGCCATAATCAAACTTTTCACTTTCAAAGCACCAATGTCATTTACTATACACCTTGCATTACCTAGAGAAACCTTTAAAATACGTCTTGATGATGTGTTGTGCTTCTAACAAATTTGACATTTGAATGCAACATTTCCATAGCATTTCCCCACATCCTTGACTTTATTTAAATTTTTGGTATAAGTGATAATCACTTTTATTTCATTTTCGTTCACTACTCAATTTTTAAGGTATTTTCATTTTTTCCAAAAACCTCTTCTATATAAAGTGAATCTACACATTTGGAAGTTGAATCATATTGGGGTTTAGGTGTTTTCCGTTTAGACGAGTTCAATATCATTAAATTGAAACTTGTAAAAAGGATTTGAAAAATCCACAACCAAGTTGAATCTTTAAATCTAATTATAAAAAACCGAAAATAAAAATATAGTAATTTAATCTTTATAAAATTTACTTCAAGATTTTCACATATAAATATGAGTTCAATGGTTTTGAAGTTATTGAATTTGCAAATAAATGACAAAATTGAAAGTAATTCTAGCTTATTAAACTCTTAAGTTTGAATCTACAACAATCATCTTTGAAACATAACTATTAAAAAACATTGATTGAGATAATCTAACTAACCTGCCGATCATCTAGGGAAATGTTTTGTTATCAACCGTCGACAAAACATTGGATGATTTGCTCTTATGTAACGGTTTCTCGACATTTACTAAATGGAATCTAGTTGGAACAAAATCCTTCATTCTAACTATTATGAATTTGACTCTTTTGCTTCCTTTGCACATAGACATCTTCCTCTTCTTAACTCTATAGGATTACTTGGTCTAATATTCATATTTCTCCTTTTGGAAAATGCTCAACTTGAATTAGTTGTACTTCTAACTTGGCCATGAAAAAATATTTAGGCAACCTTTAGAAAAGCCCAAATTTCTTTTATTTTGGGGGTAAGATATTTTGGCGAAGGATTTAAATTT
Source organism: Pseudotsuga menziesii (assembly GCA_001517045.1). Classification (NCBI taxonomy): domain Eukaryota; kingdom Viridiplantae; phylum Streptophyta; class Pinopsida; order Pinales; family Pinaceae; genus Pseudotsuga; species Pseudotsuga menziesii. The sequence goes on along the minus strand of LPNX010968564.1, from coordinate 167,400 downwards.
ATATGATGGTTTGAGTTTTATAAGATCCATCTTAACTCTAAATCTATCAAGTGCCAAAAAGGATCAAATCCGTTGAGGTGCAAATCTGTTTAAAGTATAAAATTTGAAGAAAGATTTGTGACTCAAGGGATTTGGCCACTTCCGACGCTTGAAAGATCGAAAGTTAACATGGATCTATATTGGTTTTATTATAGTGGTTATCTTGTTTACTTTTAATAATTCATTTTTAGTGAGATCAGTTTTTTTCAATTTAATTTATCAACCTTGTAGATGTGACATGTTATTGTAAATTCACCTAATTATTCTCTTGGACATATTGTTGTGGATGAAACTAATTATTCTTCGTGCAATATGTGTGTCATAAATCTATTGATTATAAACAACAAAGAGATTACAAAAAAAAGTACCAATAAGATTGAACATTATTATTTTCAAGTATTAATATTAATATTAATATTATTTTAGTTTTAGTTTTAAAAATATTATATGAAATTAAGATATGAAGACATATGTTAAAATCTCTTTATTATTGAGCTTTGAAATTGAAGATGTATCTATTTGGTGAAATTGAAGATGTATCTATTTGGTAATTTTTTTTTCCTAAGAAAATATTACTCAGTTTTCTATTAAATTTAAAAAATTGTTTTGCAAAGCTTCTTTTCAAAAAAAGCTTTTACATATAATCCGATTGGCATCAAATATTATCAACTTTAACAAAAATCATGAAAAGTGTCCAGTCACTTTCGATGATAGAACCTAACAACCAACTATGCTTATAAAAAAAATGGGAAGAGACACCCACCATACATGACATAGCACTATATCCACGAAAACTAAAAAAGATTTCAAAATTATGTTTATCAAATTTAATATATATCTGTTTAATTTTTAATTATAAATTTACAATATATATAATTATATTAATTTAATGTGACACATCTCACATACTTAATTATTAAAAACACCTCTAAAGATATATAATTATATTAATTTAATGTAACACATCTTACAGGAGTAAACTTTCTACCCGATTATTTGCATTGATCGGACGACTAGCAATGCGTGATGTGAAAGCTCACACGAGCCTAGTCATCCAATCAATGCAAATGGTCGGGTAGAAAGTTTACTCCCATCTTACACACTTTAATTGTTATAAACACCTCTAAGTATAATTTTAGAACTTGTTTCATTAGAAATGCTCCAATAAACCAACTTTAAAAGACACTCAAACCAACTTTAAAAGACACTCATTTGTGTGTCAAATCTAAAGGATAATTATTTTCTCAAATTGCCTAAAATTCCACTCGACGTCATCCTTTTGAAAGACATGGCATTTAGATGAGATACATCACAACAAAACTAAGCTCTTCAAAGATAATTTAATACTTTATAAACTTTTTTCAAATAACAAACGAATAAAGCTTTTATATTAAAAGGTTGAGGAATATAATCGAGAAGATACATGTTCCACTTTAAAAAATGATTTTGTCCTAACATAACTATATCACAAAGTTTTTCTTCATCGTGATAAACTAGAGTAGCTATGATATCTTTAACATAGAACTTAAAACGATATACTTAGACAATTTTTCTTAAAAGTGTATTAAAAAAACTTGAAAGAAAGGATTATGGAAAATCTTGATTCCTTAAAAATTTATCCATATTCTTGTTGTCCTCCTCTTAATCATGATGGGTTGAAATTTTAAGCACCATTATATGTTACTGGACATAATATTCTTCAATCGCCTTGGAGTTAACAAATATAGTGTATTGAGAATGCCCGCCATCAACATCTCATGATGCGCTTCAGAAGTTATGTTCAGTTTCTCTAATTGACTTCCTCGCTCTCGGACTTGAATCTCCAAATTATTGAACCTGGCATCCAATTGTGCAACATGGGAAGATATTTGTTTTATTGTTGCAATGACCCCCTCAATCTGCGAGTTGAGCTTACACAACATGCTTCTTAGCTCACAAATGTCACTTTACACCTTACCAAGATCGTAACCCCAACTAGAACCTATCATGGTCTTCATAAATCCTAGAACCTTTGCCAACCCCTAAATGAGGTCACATGAGAAATAAACGAGCAAGTGGACGGACCAAACCTCCCAACTGCACTATAGATTTGTGCAAAATCCAAACCAAAGCTAAACTTCAAAGAATTACTTGTCAATCAACACTAGAATTCATGTTACTTGATAGGTTGACCATACACATCGAGACCATATCAGGACTACCACCACCTGCACCTGCTAAGTGGATATCCCTTCGCAGAGATATCCCACAAGAAAATGTAGAATGAAAACACAATTCCATACAACAAAAGGATGAAGTTGATAATGCAACAAGGGAAAAGCCACAAGGGAGGCCTCCCATTGTTGGAATATTCACCAATAATGAGAGGAGAGGTGAATCGGTATTGAGCACATATTACCATTTTTAACCTCAATCACATCATGTAACATTAACCATTAACAATATCATTCATTATCATATAAAACCATCACATAAGATCATGCGTAGTGCATAAGATATTTTATGTGGGAACCCAAGCGGGAGAAAACCACAGGATGTTTTTCTTACGTCATGTTAAGATTACATTCAATTGATTTACCAACACCCACTTGAAGGAAGCACCCACTCCCTGATTTCTCTAGCACCCACTAGAAGGAGGCTACAAACCCCTAGCTTTACAAGTTGCAACTGGAAGGGATCACCCACTACCTAGATTCTATAGAACCCACCAGAAGGAGGCTAAAACCCCATGATCCATAGGCTCCAACCTGTAGAGAGGAATTCAATCCTCGGTGAGCTTCAAGTGGCCCTAACACCACCTCGCCACCCTAGTTTTCACTATCATTGTATTGTCACTGTCATTATCACTGTCTTCATACTATCACTATCATTATTGTCACTTGTCTACAGATTGTCACTTCTAGCTCAACTCTCGACTAACCCAGGTTCAAACTCAACAAGACCAAGAAGTACCCAAGGTACCAGACCGACAGGGTTTAACCCCATCAGCAACACCTGTGACGCAAGTGAGGTCTCACCCAAGATACCTATAGGAGCTGCATGAACCAGGTTTTTGCAATGAAGAAGGGGATCTTCTTTTACCAAACATTGACATGAAGGACATCAACCTAATAACAACCATGACCATATATTACAGTCCATTCTTAAACATATTCATAAAACCAGTTAAATCTTTATCGATTCAATTACTTATCCATAATTTAATGCATTATCACAGATCGCAACAATACACAAAACAACGCACACATTCATCATACACCATTCGACAAAAGAAATTTAACATGGAAACCCAAGACGCAAAGAACTACAAAAGCACTCATTAATTAGAAAGAGTCGTTGTTCGAATGTTTTGGTCTGCATACATAGCCTGCAGACATTCCTCTACATTCCCCATTAAATTAAGCTTGCATACACATCTTGTGGGTCAACAGTATACTCATGACTCTTATTCATCTTCAACATGACAACACAAAATTATTCCATCTACATTACAAAACATGTCCTTTCAAAACTTGATTCAACCAACCCCCAAAATCCCAACCCAATACAATTTTATAGGCTCTACCAGTCAACTTTACATCCTATGCCCACTACCCCAAAAGTGGACAAACCTTCTAACTAACTCATCGACTTTCCCATTAGACTTTGTTAACATAATTACTTTTCCCCAAAATTTTGCCCAAAATTTTAGAGACCAATTCAACACCTGCTCCATCGTAGCCTCATTCACACCTCAACCAGGTTACAAAATTTAAAGACCCAAAATTAACCAAACATCCAACAGGCCCCCAACACTCACATGTGGCTCATCCCAAGCCACTTCAAATAGAAACCACTGGCATGTTCAACTTAGTTCGAGAATTCTGAAATATCTTCATTACTTCCTTGGCCTATCACTAAACATCCACTTTATCCTTGGCAACCCCTTTAACAATTTCGGAACTGAGATGTTCTGAAACATCCACCACAGTCGCATCTAAAACTTGCTTGACCACAACATGGATTGGGTGAATGCTCACAGTCATCTACTCTAGCTCTGCTTGGAGCTCTATGACATAGTATGTTCTTATTTTTTGTTGTGTCTGGATTTTGGCTACCTACTGCTGCAATGCTTTAAGCTAAGCATCCTTAATCATCTTCTCGATCGGTGGTAAATCTTTGAATGAAGTCCACAAACCGCCCAGACTTACCTTTGATGCAGGAATTCTCTTCGTTATATCTTGCAGCTCCACATCATCCATTAAGGCCTCCCATGCTTAGGAAACCTACTCATATGCCTTAGCACAAAGTGCCTTGGCCTCCTGAATCTGTTTCATATCCTCTTTAACCTTCTTTCGTCGCTCTTACAGTACTTAAGTAGGTGTACTGGGTTGAAGTTGAGCTTCTAAATCAGTAACCATTTAGCGAAAGTCACTAGCAACTTCCCCTAATTTGAAGAGACACACTTCAACAATCGTGTCAGGTGTGACCTCGACCTCTAGAACACGGGAAAGAGAAACAACTTGCTTTAGTCGATGCCTATCCTGTTATCACTTCTGTGTTTGATTTTCCTTATCTTCCAGTTGACTTTGCAATAAAGAGATGGTGCTCTTAAACGCCTTTAGTTGATCACACACCACATGCTCCTGTGCCTTGATTTCTTCAACTGTTCCTTGTTGAATGTTGTGCAATATGAACATTGGTAGCACAAACATATCCAAACCAACATAAGAAATATCATGTATAGTACTATTCAGCTCCATCGTGCATAAATCAAGTGCTTTGGGCACCAACTAAACCTTATGAGGTTGTTGTGATGCTTGGAGTTTAGCTGAATGATCCTCGGAGAGACCAACTTCCTGCGACTGCATCGCCTTCTTACTAACCGCGACTCTTAAGTATTTCGCAGATTTACAAAGAGTTTGAAGTAGGACACTAACTCCTCAAATAGTTCAGTATGTTGGTTATCAATCTTTTGGCGTGTTTCATTGATTGCCTCGGCCATTCTATCTGATAATAGAATATAATTTTCATCATTTAGACCCACATTTGTGGAGTCCCTAACAATCTTTTGCTTCTCCTTGCACTTATTCGTCATCTCAATAGCTTTTCGCTTAAGTCCCAACTCTGGATATATCAGGGTAGCGCTCAACTCTTCATCATTGTCATGGTGAGAGCTATGCGGGTAGTCTTCTTCTTATGGACCCCTGGTTGGGTCCCCGATGCACCCTCTTTTTCAGCTCAGTTTCAGCAGACAATTGATCTTCTGCAACATGATGCTTCTACTCCTATGGCTAGTCCTGAACGATCATATCAATTTCTTCCTCTAGTAATCAGAACACACTAGTTAACCACTGGTTTTGGGGATCTTGACTTAGATGAAGAAAGAGGTAGTGAACCCCTGCAGTAAATTTGATGATATTCCTATAGATTTGTATAGTGCCAGCATCTATCCTCGACTAGTTCATGATATGATGCCTTAATGCATCAACATGTATATAGAATTTAATGTTGTTTTCTTGTTGTAGTCGTTGATTATCATCAAACCACAGATTTTGATAACGGGCCCCGCGACAAGGGGCATTCACTTCCATCCCTTTGGTAGTTAGGTGGTTTCACCCATGCAACAAAGGAAATTAAGATAAGCAACCATGAATAGGTAAAAGGTGTACCTTTTCCTGCGCATTGATAGTGTCACCCAACAACTCATTGAGTAGAAACGTCACCCAATTCATTGAACTCCTGCAACACATTGCTCTGCTACAACAATGGTACCAACAATGCACTATTTCAATCACATATGTCGTAATAACTTGTTCGACAATACTTTGGCTGAAAATATGACGCTTTGGTCATTAATAGAGGCTATATCAAAGTCCCTCTTATCTTACACGAGATTGTAATTCTTCTTCATCCAAGAAACGGGGATTTTATCTTACTCCTTGCCATCAAAGAATGGTGTTGGGTCAACTCCTTCCTTGGGAAACCATGTAATAGTAGCTATTAAGTCGACATCAACAGAAATACGAGTATCCAACTCCCCATGGAAATAAAATAGTAGTTTCTTTACGCATGTATTAAATTCGGCAGTTCAGCCAAAATGGGGGATATACAAAAGCGACAGAATGCCAGACTTCTCTAATACACGATCACAATCCATTAGGACCAACTAAATAGGCCTGCCTTCCACTATCTGCACCGATGTCATATACTTCGACATGTGTACTTTTGGGAACTTCCTCAAATCATGATAAAAGAATATCAACTTGTTCAGATTAGCCATGATGTCCGCCATCACATGAACTACTTTCGAAATGGTTGGATTTACTAGAGCATACTTGAAGTGATATTTATTCACTTCACACAATCAATATTACCAGAACACCTAGAATATTTGATAAGCCATTATTAGGACAAATATATATTGATAATTGGATAGATAAGTCATAAGTTACAATTAAGGGTCCGCTATTTATATTTTGGCGGAATACCATTTCATTAAGAGTCGTGCCTTTTCGTAAATACATTATTAATTATTATTATTTATTTTATGTATATATGTTGATGTTTATTACTATTATTATTACTTTATTATTGTTTGTTGTTATTATTTAAGTTTGTTACATTGCCTTCCCCTTAAGGGAAGCTTTGTCCTCAAAGCTTCATTGACAACAACGTCTGATTTGCTTGAACTGTCATCTCTGGTCCTTTGGGACACTTGATGAGATAAGACAATACGAATTACGAATTCCCCAGGAGAATTGTCGCATCGTATCTGTTGTGGTCCATCCTAGATCTATTTTGATTGGACCTCTTAGAATGTTTTGGGAAACGAGTTGTCTTAATTGTTGCTTAGTATGTCGAACTCTTTGCTTGTCAACATAACTCTTTTATGAATGCTCATTTTGACCCTATCATTGGTCAAAATGACGATTATAATTTGGATGTCTGTAAGCCGTATGTGTTGTTTGCTTTTCTTCCTTTTTAACTACGGCGAGGACTTCCTTCACTTCCTCGACTTGACTTTGTTTTTCGGAGATTCTAGATGCTTCTCTCTGGATTTGCATTATTTTTTTCTCCAGTGGATTGTTTTTACTATGAATCTTCTCGAACCTTTCGTCTTGCGACTTTTTGTCCTCTTTTAACTTCTCGATTTCTTTCTCTAGTTCTTGATTAAGATTTAGAAGGAATTAATTTTCTTCTTGTTTTTCTAAGACTTTTCCTTCGATGTCTTCATTCAAGTTGTCTGCCTTCTTGGCACTCTTTAACTTCTTGATCTTCGTAACTAATAATTTATTATGATTTCTTAATCAGTATATTTCTTCAGTATTACTTGTTAATGTGTTATAGACTTTTGTAATTTCCAACTTCTGCTCTTTTTTTTAGTCTTCCTCTTTTTGCTGGAGTTCCTCAATCTGTTGCTGAAGGCGACAATTCTCTGCTTCTTGGCATCTTACTTTTGTCTGAATTTGCATGATTTTGTCATCTTTGTCCTTGATGATTTTTTTTAATCGTTTTATTTCTTTGTTATTCTCGTCTTCATCTTTCATCATTTTTTGGTTTTGTAGATTCTGATTGGTATATTTTTTACTTATTAATTCCTTTGAAATATCGAGCTTAGTCATGTCAAATACTTTGTGAATTGCTACTTGAAGTTGGGACTGCAATTCTGATTTAGACTTTGCCATAATTCCCGACTTCTGATGTTCTTTAACAATAGTTGGTTTTCCTTTTGACTAACTTCTTGTCTTCTTCGATTTTTTCTTGTTTTTCTTTACTCTTGTAATTTAATATATGTACTTAATACAAATATTAAGTAATAATAATAATAATAATAATAATAATAATACTTTTTTTAAAGGTTGATAAATACTTCTTGTAGATTGGGTGGTTGGGAGAAATGATTGTTACCTTCCCCACCTAAGTTCAAATCTCACTTGCTTCTTAGTAGCAATAATTATGTACTTTTAGATTTTTTCTCCTTAAGTTTTGTAAAATTCTAGTAGATTGTGTGGTTGGGAGGAATAAGTGTTACCTTCCCCACCTAAGTTCAAATCTCATTTGCTTCTTAATAGTTATTATTATGCACTTTTATATTCAAACCGAAACCCACTTTAAGAAACCAGGTGTGGTTTTACTTTTACCCTCTATTTTTTTTTCCTTTTACTTTTATCTTATCTTTTTTTATCTTTCCCTTTTTATCTTTTTTTTTCCTCCTTTTTTTAGTTTTTTTTTGTTTTTACTTTTTTCATTTTTTTTAACTCTCTTTCCTTTTTATTTTTTCTTTTTGACTTTCTTTTCTTTTTTTAACTTGGTCAAAGACTATAAATTTAGGGACTCCCTAGGATTATGATTAAAAATCACGATATGGCCAAAGGCGTGGATCACAAACTAGCTTTGATACCAAATGAAGCGATATTTATTCACTTCACATAATCAATATTACCAGAACACCTGGAATATTCGATAAGCCATTAATAGGACAAATATAT
>LPNX010968564.1:69355-158167 GCA_001517045.1 Pseudotsuga menziesii | reverse complement strand
TATATATATATGCTGGTGTTTATTATTATTATTATTATTATTGTTTGTTGTTATTATTTAAGTTTGTTACAATACTTAGCATTCTTTCTAATGACGACAGGTGGAGCATCATCCTTCCGAGGTGGAATATATCCTGGCAGTGTGGTCACTGAATTGAACCTTGAAGCTTCAACATCATGGGTAGCTTTAAATCTCTATTCTAGAAAAAACTACTCGACCAACTGCTTGTTTCTTCTTTCATGAATTCATAGGGGCCGACCATGACATAACCTTTGGTACCTCCTTAACAATAGGAATAATAGAAAGGATATCCATAGCAGAACCTGACATAGTGCTATATCTTGACACAAGGATCTCCATAGCTAAAACTTGCAAAATGGAGTAGTTAGCTTCAGAAACTGTAGGTGACTATCTTGCTCAATATGCTTCACACACGACACTATATGACAATTGAACTTGTTTCAATATTGAAATAGATATACAAATGTGGCAAATCAGTTCGATCATGTGGGTAGTTATTATGACTTGATCGTTAGAAATAATTAGAAAAGGTGGTGGCCAATACATTCGCACGCTGAAGTCTTTTCAGTCAGTTATGATAAAGCTGCTTTAAAGTTGCCACTTCATTTTCCATAATATCAACTACAAACCATGCATTAGTTTTGGACTTGACAGAAAATCACACCACCAAATCTTGATGTGACACATAAGTAGATTCAACATACAGATAACTTTATCTGCAACACATGCATAAGACTACAGTAGATATACAAGACTTCAACAAACAAATTATACAGGACTTCGACAACTAGTTTGTTTTTTTGAATTTTATCTACAAACTTATTCGAGAGAAGTACGACTATCCCTATAAGGTTTTATTCGACTACCATTTACTAACCCATATAGGAGTGTACCATCTAGATTTTGCAACTAAATCGCACCCCCATCTGTAATGCAATTCAAAATGTATGGTCCCAACTAGTGTGTTTGAAGATTACCAGGATGCGTTAAGAACTTACTATCATAAAGAAGGACAAAGTCACCATGTTGGAATTTATTGAACTTAATATGTCAATCATGCCAAGACTTTTGACGCTCCTTCTCGACTCGTTGGTGGTAGCCCACAAGAAACTAATCTTCTTCCAATTGTAGTAATAGTGAGAATATTTCTTCAATTGTACCAACATCCATCATCACAATAATTGCAGCTATTCTTAAGCTAGGTACGATATATTCCATAGGAATGCTAGTCTCTTGTCCATAAACCAATCTAAATGGAGTATGTCCTATAAGATTCTTGCATGTTGTTCGATAAGCCCATAATAGTGCAGGTATTTTATGATCTCAGACGTCACTATTCACATTGCAAATCTTAGTAAGTGCATGCTCCAAAGTCTTATTAAAAGATTCAACGGTTCCATTTTCATGTGGGTGATATGGCGTTGTTTTCATGTGTGGATCTGAAATTATTAAATCATTTTCTCAATCACTTTATTAACAAAATGTGTACCCTAGTCACTTACTGGGATTCTCAAGTAGCCAAATCTGGTCACCACATGATCGAACAAAAATCTAGCAGCAGTCGATGCAGTATAGTCCACAAAACCCTGGCACATGTTTGTCTTCCTAGTGGATTAATAGGACCTACAAAATCAACAACTCGCTTATCAAATGCCTGCAAAGTTATATGTGGTACCAATGGAATTTCATCCCGTCATGATGGTTTCCCTGTGCATTGGCAGATGTCACAATTTCGACAATAGTCATGCGCATCTAAATGGAGTTTAGGCCACCACAACCCTATCTGTAAAATATTTTGTTCTATCACTTTTCCTACATAGTGGCCCCTGCCACTCCGATATGAACTTCAACTAACACCATTGGTCACTTATGTTCTAAGACACAACGACGTAGTATATCATATGGTCCCATATTATACAACTTTATAGCTATAAACTTAAAGTCAATGGATTTTACAACCAAATGTTTCTTCTGCGTTGTGCTAAATCCTTCTTGTGCTCTTCATGTAGTCAAGAAATGCACAATGTCTTCATAATAATCATCAACCATTTTTACTACAAATAGTTGTGTGTTGAGAAGATTATCATCTAAACTAGTTGGTTCTTCCCCCATTTCTATCCTTGAGAGATGGTTGGGACCCGCATTCAATTTTCCTGGATTTACAACAATTTCAAAGTAGAATTATTGGAAGAGAAGGAGCCATCGACAGATCTTTCCCCCCAACACTGGCTTATTGACCAGATACTTTAATCCATAATGATTTGTAAACATCTTAAAGTGACCACCTAGTAAATAATGTTGAAACTTTTGGAGTGCATATTGTTAGAATATATTAAACCCACTCATAACTTAGCATAAAATAATTATTCACCCATTAGCTTAATTAGTTGGCATCCACTTGCACCTTAAAGTCAATACATGCCATCTATATCCTAGGAATGATTTATTTCTAATTCTATGTTGATCTTGACCACCTTTTGACCATCCAAAATTAGTATACAATACTTTACAGCAGATTCTGCTTTATTCTGCTTTTCCTACTTTTCTATGGATAAGGTAAATCTAGTCAACCTAGGAAACTGGGTGTTTTTGTTGCCAACCCATCCTTCATGACTTTTCCTCCATTTTCTAGGATTAGCGTGTTTTTTTCCATCTCCTTGAAAACTCACTCATGCTTTTTCCAATTTGTTAGGTTCTTGATAGATTTGGGAAGTGCTTTAGCCACCTATGGGGGTTTGCTATATTTTGGTAAGTCAGCCTTTTTGAGCTTTATGAGTTGTCTCCATACAACTCGATTTTCCTATGAGGGATGTACTATTTATGTACACTATTATTCATCATTATTCAATGGAAGAATACACACCAATATTCATCTCTTCATTCATGTGATTCGGTCTCTTTTCTTCTCTCTATTTTTCCTGTGTATGCTTGTGAGAATTCTTAGTAGCAAGATCTATTTCCTGTGCTTCTTATTAGCATCATTGCTCATAGAATTGATCTATTATTTCTACATGGTATCAAATCTACAGGGAGCACATCCTTGCAATCTTCTACATGGTATCAGAGCAACAAGGTTGATCAAGTTCTACATAGATGAGGAGCACATCCAGTCTCCTATCCCTCTTTGAAGAAGAGCTTGTCTAGATTACAAGATTTTCTCCTAGTTTTGTTTTGCAGGTTGCAGAGAGTATCTCCTAGAGCATATCAACAACTTCTATATGGATTCAAAAGTTCCTCTACTATTTTCTTTCAACTATGCTGATTGGAAGCCAAAGATGAGCACATACTTGAAGAGGCAATGTCTCTTTGATGTCTCCATTGGTGCATTGAGTGAACCTGAGTATTATGAAGAGAAGATTGATTGGCTAAATAATTGTGATAGAGCTTATGTAATTATGTGTTTGGTAATGTCTCCAAATATATATCATCTCATAGATTCTGTTGAGTATCCATTTGAGCTTTGGAAGAATTTGGACAAAGCTTTTGGTTTGCAGGAAATAGAAGATGAAGCATGGAGTGAACCCAGCATCTCCTATTGTTATCTCTCTCAATATTTCTTGGAATCTACATTCTCTGATGAAGTTTATCATGATGAAGAAGTTTCTCATACAGTTCATGTTGCTACTACCCTCCTTGATTCGAATGCTTCCTCCTTCAATGAAGAAGCAAATATTGAAGAGCCATATTTTTCTGTGTCTCTTGAAGGTGATTCTTCTTCTTGTGATACTATTGATGAAAAAGAAGTAACATATGGAGCTTCTATTTATATTGATGATGATCCTATAACCCATTCATTGTTCTCTAAATCTCCTATCTTAGATTCTGAGCTCTATGTGCCAGATCCTTCACACTTTGTGCATACCTATCTCATTGATGGTGCATAACCCAGTGATTTCCAAGATGTTTGCTTAGCCAAATAGAGCCTTATTTGTGTCATACCACTTAACTTACTTGATCTCATGTGCTTCAGAATATCCTCCTTTTTTATCGGCATCAATACTTAGAACCTCCTTGAATATTGTGAACATCTCATTCTTTCCTCCATTAATATAGAGGACTCATTACCAGTGTATTCCCATGAGTCTACTTATATGCTTATATGTGATCCTTTGGATTCTGATTTAGAAGCATATTTTTAGGTTGATACACATATCATACCACCATCCATACCATCTATCATACCTATGAATAATCCTAAGACTATACAAATCCCAAGTTCACTAGTTGATTCCTCATTGGCCTCTTATGCAATGATATTTATCTTACATGGTTTGAAGTCTTTCCTATCTTTCAGTGGCTAGTTATCCATGTCCTTAGTCATCTTTGGACTGATATTAAACATGTTTGTATATGTTCTAAACACTTATGGTTCAGATCTTATGTCCATCCATCATTCAGATTTTTACACCTATCAGTTTTCCCCAGTTGCTCATAGTTTTCATAGTTTATCCCTATATCCTCATGGAGCCACTGAAGCCTTTGTCTGTGTTGTTACATATGCTAATGTTTCTGATATATCAGATTTTTATTAGCCTCATATCAGATATATACAGGTGGTACATCAGATTGGAATATTAACATGTGATTCACATCACAATTTTGTAGCTATTCAAGGAATTGGGTGTGAAATAAATTGTTTTAATTTGTGTACTCTTTGGGAAGGAGTATGCACAGATCTCTTTTCCATTTCAGATTATGTTTGCATATCAAAGGTTGACAGCAGAAAGAAGCATTCAGATAATGCTCCTACTTCATCAGATGATGATATACAAGGAGTCTCTCCTCTTCTTTCTTGCAGGTTCTACACTCCAGCACATGATCATGGAGTTCATGATTTATTCAACAAGTGTTCCATCCAAAAGTAGTTCATTTAGCTCATTCAAGTGAAGATAAGGATATGTTGAAGACATATTATTTTAAAAATTGTGTGCCTTGTCCTTTCTTGAGGGAGGATTCTCCCCATGTGGTTTTTCCTCTTTCCTCACTTTTATGGACATAATAATTGTTAAAGGGTGAATATAGCCTTGTTGTTGGGCCCTATATGCATCCATGTTTTTTGCCATACCATCATAAATTTAGACTTATAGGGGGGTGTTGGAATATATTAAACCCACTCATAACTTAGGATAAAATAATTAATCATTATTTGATTAATTATTCACCCACTAGCTTAATTAGTTGGCATCCAGTTGCACCTTAAAGTCAATACATGCCATCTATATCATAGGAATGATTTATTTCTAATTCTGGGTTGATTTTTACCACCTTTTGACCATCCAAAATTAGTATACAACACTTTACAATAGATTCTGCTTTATTCTGCTTTTCCAGCTTTTCTATGGATAAGGTAAAGCTAGTCAAACTAGGAAACTGGGTGTTTTTGTTTCCAACCCATCCTTCATGAATTTTCCTCCATTTTATAGGATTAGCATGTTTTTTCCATCTCCTTGGAAACTCACTCATGCTTTTTCCAATTCATGAGGTTCTTGATAGATTTGGGAAGTGCTTTAGCCACCTATGGGGGTTTGCTATATTTTGGTAAGTCAGCCTTTTTGAGCTTTATGAGTTGTCTCCATACAACTCGATTTTCCTATGATGGATGTACTATTTATGTACACTATTATTCATCATTATTCAATGGAAGGATACACACCAATATTCATCTCTGCATTCATGTGATTCAGTCTCTTTTCTTCTCTCTATTTTTCTTGTGTATGCTTGTGAGAATTCTTAGTAGCAATATCTATTTCATGTCCTTCTTCTTAGCATAATTTCTCATAGCATTGATCTATTATTCCTACACATATACCATAGCAATCCCCTCCCACTCTGTCATTGTATAATTTTTCTCTATAGTCGACAACCTTCTATTAGAAAATGCAATGGGGTGATCAATAGAAATGTCACTTGGTTTTGCAAGTACTGATCTTAGCATGACAGACAATGCATTGACATGCACATGAAATTCCTTCCGTCATTCAAGGAAGTCTAGAATAGGTGTTGAAGCCATTTTTTCTTTGAGCACATCGATACTCTTTTGACATTCCTCATTCCACTGGAATTTCACATCTTTCTTCAACAACTTCTCCATCAAAGTTGTAATCTTGGCATAACCTCTAATAAACTTTTGGTAATAACCAATATGACCCAACTCAATTGTTTAATTGACGAAGGTGGGGGTAGGTCAACAACTATAGCGATATTCGCAGGATCCATAAGCATTCATTCTCTGCAGATGACATGACCCAACAAAATACCAAAAGGGACACAAAAAATGCACTTCTTCAAATTTAAGTAAATTTGGAATTATCTGCAACGTTCGAGCATCAACCGAAGACTCTCATTATGGTCCTTAATTAATCCATGTATTGTCCAGTCATCAAAGTAGACTTCTAAGAATTTATGAATAAAATATTTATAAGCGGGTACCACTATCTTAGAAAAAATAGAAGGAGCATTCTTAAGTCCAAATGGCATTATTGTATACTGGAAACAACCCCATTTTGTCGCAAAGGTAGTCTTATGTCAGTCTTCTTTTGCGATCATGATTTGATGATACCTGAAAAAACCATCAGTAAAGGAATGTACATCTTGTCCCCCTACACTCTTCAAGACCTCATCTATAAAAGGTGTAGGAAATAGATCGTGTAAGCAAGCATCATTCAACTTATGTAAATCGACACATATGCAAAATTCACCAGTTTTCTTATCATGTACAATAATCGAGGTGATCCATTATGATTCTTCCATAGGTTCAACAATTCATGCATCCTGCATTATGTCAATCTCTACCTTAGCCTTTTCTTTGTACCTTGGATTCAATCTATATGGTCGTTGTTTGATAGGATTTGCACCCGATTTTAATGGAATCTTCATTTCACCCAAATCCCCGACAATTCCCTTCAACTCAAAAAAATTTGTCGAGAATAGGGTTTGGAATTCATGCAATAAATTAGTGACTTTCCCAATAGTCTCTTCATCCCAATAATCCCCAATATTTGTAAACTTTGGATTTTCAGGAGAACCTATATTTACCTTCTCTATTTTAAGGGACTTCAAAAACTTATCAGATGACAAACCCGGTCCCTTCAATGCCTAACTACCTTCAGATTCTAGAATGTGAATGTATCGTGGATCATCATCCTTAGGTTCCTTGTATATATTGGAACACTCCATTAGATTCTAAACGGTCGCATTCCATTGTGGTAGGATTGACATTGTACCAGAAAATGCCTAAAAAAACTTGGTTTTAATAACTTGTAGGGTCGTATCAATCGATGGACTTTCATCGAAAAAACTAAAAGTTTGCTTGAAACTATTAGAAAATTTGTCCCAATATACAATTCCTCGTTGAATTTCAATCAGTGTATACCAATTTCTTGGTATCGTGTCCAGGGTATGTATGAACAAATGTACCCATTCCTGCTTAGGCATTGAACTCCATGTCGCACAACAATTATCAAGATGGTTGAAAGGGATTGTTAATCTAGTATACTTATTACCAACATAAGGAATATTCTCGCAAAACCTGATTTCTAACAACCGTTAACATTGAGACCATTCTAAGATGGATTGTTTATGGGTAACCCACCATCTTGTTGGTGTAGCTTTTAGGGGCACATCAAGAGCTAGCAATCGTTGTGGTTCCAATACCTTAACTTTGAATTCTGCAAGAAAAGTGTCAAAATTAGGAAATCCCTCATAATTAGGAATATCACATACCTCGGTACCCACCCATCATAACAATTTCATGATTCTTGTACATTTCCTCATCGACACTTCATACAACGAGTTCTGCTAATTTTCCAAGGCTTCCCCTGAATCTCATGAACATGAACTAACACACCACCAACTCAATTTACCATTCGTTGTAGGATTTATATAATATTACAGTGTAGATGATATATTATAAATATTATCCAAATACCCTTCACGGTACTCACCTATTATTGATTCAACATAGCGTTGGCCTTCCAATGGGTCGATTGGAGCAACTACTTGCATCTCTGAATCTTCAAATGACAATATCCTCTTTTTGAAACCAATCATAGTATGGTTCTCAATGGTCCAGTCGATCCCCAAGAGTGTTGGATAAGGATTTGTATCTTCTAGGATATCTATTGCCTCAAAGTCTGTGTGGGTTCAGATCCCTTCCACTTCAACAAGAACTTGTGGTAATCAACCAATAGGAATAACCTTCAACTAGTTAGCTAACCTCAACTGAACATGTTACCACGCTAACTTGGGATTCTGCATGCTTTCCCATGATTTTTTTTATCAAAGTGTTGACATCTAATCCCAAGTTGAGAATAATAAAATCCATATCATAATCTCCTATTTGAGCATTCGTGCATAGCTCTCGAACAATATTCCTTCTTTTATGGATATGATTGACACTCTTCTCCTGTCGAAGATTTTTTCAGGTTCTTCTATTAGATTTGATAGCTCTGCCAAAGCATCTTCATCCTTAACAAGGGATAAACAACTTTTTAAGAAATCCTTCAGAATACTTTCCCTTCCTATCAACTTCCTTAGAATCAATCAGTCAAAACTTGGTGGCATGTCAAATACTGGACCTTCATCGAATACTGGAGGAACAACAGAATTCAAGGCACAGTATCTATCCACAAACTCATTCCATGCTTTGAGGAAGACTCGTTTTTCATTCTGGACATAAAATGGTACTTTCTTTTATGTTGCAAGTCGTACTCTCATAATGTGCCATGGCTCTCCTCTTTCATCTTTGGTCATAGATCATCCCCTTATCAAGACAACAATAGTCGGTAGTTTGTCTCGGGGCTCAGTTGAAATATTCTAAACATTTTGATTTGTATTTAGGAGTTGGTTCTAATTCCCACTAGCCTTGGATTTCCATTTAGCAATAAGTTGTGGACATTCCTCGATAGTGTGATCTAGTGCTTTACAATATGAACACGTCGATGTAGGATTTGTACAGTCTCTGGCATAGTGTCTTGGTTGTCCAAAATTATAGCACATGACATGGCCTCTTATGCAGCCAAATCCTCCTCCTCTTCCTTGACCTCTAAAGGCACCTCCACCCATGGGTTGAGGGAACTTTGCATGCGATCTCTCATCTTGCATTTGCTCGTCAATCTTCATTAAACATGTATCCATTGTATTTTCCTGTAGTAACTTATATGCCTTGTAGTCTTTTTCATCATGGCCCATAGATCAACAAAAATTAAAATAGAGACTGACAGGTGTACTCACTATCTTCTGCATATATAAACATTCTTCTTAACAGTGTCCTCTTGTTAGAAAGACTCTCCACCATGGCATCCCTTGTGTACTTCATGGATTTGGAGCACCAAAAGCAAAGTAATCCATAAAATTTGGCACAAATCTTTATGATGGCCTTCTATTTTACATCTCGTGCACCATTTTTCTTCATGAATATCCTTTCCCTTCTTGATATCATGGATCTGCAATGAAATATTATCGAATTGTGACAAGATTTTCACCATTCTCACACCAATTTCTTCGACTGGTGACGGTTCTAAGTTAATTGCAATCTCTTAAGATTTTGTTTGTGATACTATCTTTTCTTGCATTAAATGAACATGAACATGGGTTAATAGCACATCAATAAACCACTCTTTATGTTGAACATTATACATGTGAAAACTTACCCTATCCATCATAGTTTTGAATCTCTGGTTGAAATCCCAGATAGATTCCCTCGACGACTGCTTAATCTCCTTGAAAACTGTGATGCACTATGACTCATATTTTGGTTTCTTAAATTCATCTATTAACCCAACTCGGATTTGACCCAATGACTTCAGAGGAGTTCCTGTAGCAACCACATAGAATTTCATATACCAATCAAGAGAAAGACCTTTGAAGGTCATGACCATCTGGGCCCTTTTTACCTCCACATCCTAAACTTGTTGCACAGTCTAGACAACCTCACACAAAAACCAGTGTAGTTCAGGGTCTTCCAACCCATTGTCGTTAAATATAGGTAACTTCATGTCGTCCCCAACCATTATGTTTCTTTGGGGTATTGACGAAACTAAATTAGATGGACCACTAGTAGGAACTTTTTGGTTTCTTAAATCCATCTATGAACCCAACCCATATTTGACCCAATGACTTCTCAGGACTTCCTATAGGAACCACATAGAATTTCATATACCAATCAAGAGCACAACCTCTGAAGGTCATGACCATCTGGACCCTTTTTACCTCCTCATCCTAGACCTGTTGCACAGTCCATACAACCTTAGACAAAAACCAATGTAGTTCATGGTCTTCCAACCCATTGTTGTTAAATATAGGTAACTTCATGTCGTCCCCATCCATTTTGTTTCTTTGGGGTACTGACGAACCTGAATTAAATGGACCACTAGTAGGAACTTTTTTACCACTGTCTTAACTATTATTATTACTGTGATTCAACAAGAAACACTTTTAGTTCTTACCTATGATATAGGAGATGTACGTGGAGTCATAGGTATGGCGTAGCCTCGGGTCTGGTATGGATCTGACACTTCTTCATCGTCCTCATAAATAATTCGGTACTCTTCCTATTCGTTGCAAGACTCCTCGTCGAGCTATGGAAACAAATTATACTCCCATCTTCCGTTCACACTCCATCTCTCTCTCCTTGTTGCAATCCTTCTCCTCTTATTTGACCAAAATATTTTCCCACTCCGTAGGAGGCCACCCTCTTCATCAGTCTCAATATCGTCTTGGAACATATCATCTCATTCTACCCATCATTTCCATACCTTCTTCCTGTCATTACCCATGTCGTCTACACATAATGGTTCACTCGTCAAACTCCATCTGCAAAATTCCTTTTTCACATGTCAACATTTTGATCCACAATTTTAAGGACTTCAGGTATCTACCTCTGGGACCTTAGAAAAATTCCCTCTCAGCTTCACTATATGAACTAATAGTATCCACGACAATATCATTAATATATCCTTCTAAAATGCTATCAGCCCAGAAGTGGACAACCCTTGAGATGGTATTATTAACACTCTCTAATCGCTGCACCAATTGAGGCATCCAATCCCTAGGTTCACCGCCTTGGAAATTTTCTTCTGATATGTTAGTCTTTCCAACCATTCATATAATATAATAGGGAATTCACTAAAGAAAATTTCATGGATATATGAATAATTATACCTTCCTAACCATTCTCTCGGAGTCAGT
Source organism: Pseudotsuga menziesii (assembly GCA_001517045.1). Lineage (NCBI taxonomy): Eukaryota > Viridiplantae > Streptophyta > Pinopsida > Pinales > Pinaceae > Pseudotsuga > Pseudotsuga menziesii. The sequence goes on along the minus strand of LPNX010968564.1, from coordinate 146,959 downwards.
CACGACCCCCTGCTTTTTCCTTGAGCAAATTATCGAGCCTTTTGATCTACCCAATCCTGAATATTCAACTTCGTTGGGTGCCAAAACATGTCCCCTTCATAATGATACCAGTCCCAGCAACAAAACCGTTTGTTGATTCAAATATCGACTAACCCAGGTTCAAACTCAACTGGACCAACAAAGACCCAAGGTACCATCCTGATGGGGTTTAACCCCATAGGAAACACCTGTAACACAAGTGAGATCTTACCCGAGATACCTATAGGAGCTACAGGAACCAGTTTTATGTAGTGAAGAAGGGGATCTTCTTTTACCAAACATCGACATGAATGACATTAACCTAATAACTACCATGACAATATATTGCAATCCATTCTTAAACATATTCATAAAACTAGTTAAATATTTGTCGATTCAATTACTTGTCCATAAATTAATACATATCATAGATCACAGTAATACACAAAACAACTCACACATTCATCTAATACCATTCGACACAAGAAATTTAACGTGGAAATCCAAGATGGGAAAAACCACAAAAGCACTCATTAATTAGCAAGAGTCATAGTTCGAATGTTTTGGTATGCACACACATCCTGCAGGCATTCCTCTACAATCCCCATTACATTAACTATGCACACACAGCTTGTGGATCAACAGTATACTCACAACTCTTATTCATCTTCAGATGAAAATACAAAATTATTCCATTGACATTACAAAACCCGTCCTTTCAAAATTGATTTCAACCAACCCCCAAAATCCCAACCCAATACAATTTTATAGGATCTACCAGTCGACTTTACATAACGCGCCCTCTACCCCAAAAGTGGACAAACCTTCTAACTAACTCACTCAATCTCCCATCATAATTTTTCAACACAATTGCTTTTCCCCAAAATTCAACCCAAAAATTTGGAGCTAACCAATTCAACACCTGCTCCATCACAGCCCCGTTCACACCTGAACTAGGTTCCAAAAATAAAAGACCAAAAATTAACCAGACTTACCTTAAGCACATCATGTAACATTAACCATTAACAATATGATTCATCATCATATAAAACCATCACATAAGATCATACGTAGTTCACAAGAGATTTTACATGGAAACCCAAACGGGAGAAAACCACATAATGTTTTTCTTATATCATGTAAAGATTACATTCAATTGATTTACCAACGCCCACTTGAAGGAAGCACCCACTCCCTAATTTCTCTAGCACCCACTAGAAGGAGGCTACAACCCCCTAGCTTTACTAGTTGCAACTTGAAGGGATCACCCACTTCCTAGATTCTCTAGCACCCACTAGAAGGAGTCTAAAACCCCATGATCCATAGGATCCAACCTGTAGAGAGGACTTCAATCCTCAATTAGATCCAAGTCGCCCTAGCACCACCTCACCACCCTAGTTTTTGCCATCATTGTCTTTGTCACTATCACTATCACTATCTTCATACTATCACTATCACCATTGTCACTTGTCTTCACATTATAATTGTCACTACTATCACTATCAATGTCATTGTCATTGTCTTTATACTATATAGAAACCCTTACTTCCAAAGGGAATATATATAAAACTATAGTAAACCAATATCTGAAACGTTTACCCTAGGTACTTCAAGATCCCTTCTTCATATCCTTCAAGGTTCACTTTCTGAGACATCCTATAACAAAATTTATAGAGGAAATACCAAACTAACATGTTTAAAGTTAATTTCATGATAATTGAAATACCCTATCTTTATAAGGTCATATCTTTGAAAATATATCATACTAGCATTTTAAACTTGTAGCATAGGTTTTTCAAGATCTATACTACATCTCCTCCAAGGAAAACTATCTAAATATTTCTATAACAAAAGATATAACAAAAATTCCAAACTGGCTTGTTTAAAGTTGATTTCAAAATATTTCATAATCTATAACTTCCTAAGGTCATATCTCTGAAAATATAGCATACCAAAATATGAAAATTGTACCACATGTTATTCAAGATATATACTTCATCTCCCCAAATGGAAATTGTATGAATATTTATATAATTAAATATATAGAGAAAATTCCACATTGACTTGTTTGAGGTTGATTTTAGGACCAATAAAAAACTCTAACTTTATGAGGTCATATCTTCGAAAAAATAGAATACCAACATCTAGAAGTTGTACCATATATTCTTCAAGATATCTAATTGTTGAATATACTCAACTAACTAAGAGGCGGGGTGAATCAGTTATTTCCAAAGCTTAAACCATTTTTCAATATTTAAACCCTTATTAATGATTGCATATTTATAGTTATGATAATGCAGCAAGTATAACACAAGATATGAAGATTATCAATTACACATACATGATAGAGACAGACAAATATTCATTTTTATTTGAGCAACTACTTGAAAGAGGTTGCAACCTCTGTTTTACAAAATCTTTCTTGTAGAGAGCACCAACCCTCATGTTTTTCTAGCACCCACAATTCTCCAGCTACAACTGAGTGAAAGCATCAACTTCCACTTGTACAGAGAAGACAACATATTTTTCCTAGCACCACCCTAACACCCTTATTTCTCAGACTTAAAACATGGTCAATACAATATTTAGAAAAACATATATAACAATTCAAACCAACTTTGTTCAGATCTACTCCTGAATTTGCTTATGCATCTTGGTTCCCCTCATCATCTATGTTATGGATATTCTTAAAAGAGCTCAGAGTCCTCTGTCACTGCAACCTCCACTTTGACGACGATCCGTGCACCAGTTCTATGTATGTAGAGAGCACACCTCTCCATTCATCACACACATCCTTTTATACATATTTTTCCTTAAGCCCTTTACCTGTTTGTATGCATGGTGGTCCATTTCCATAACTGATAAAACCATTGGATGCATTATAATAGACAAGAAGTCCAATCAATGAGTAATCATGAGTTTCTGCAACACATCTGCATCAATTGGCTTCTTTCGCACTTGTCATTTTCTGCAACAAATCAGAGTTTCCACACTCATGGTTCCATAGTTTTGGTTTCACGGTACAGGTTTCGTGCCATTCATTCTGCATCATCGATCTTCTTCAAGCTCTTCGTGACCGTTGATCTGAGAAGAAAATTGGATATCGGATATGTGATTTATTTTTTTATATCATTCCATGATTTCCGCTTTCCGTCTTCCGTGCATCCTTTCTGCATAATCAAACTGCACCGTCAATTTCTTGTGCACCTTTTCCCGACTATCGATCTTAGATCCGATGCGGGATGAGGATCTTGAGTTTTCAACATTTGTTTGAACAACTTCCAAATTTTCCACTTTTTGCGCACTCCTTTCCTCTGTAGGCCTTTCGCACTCACCTTTTCCGCATGCAGAAATTGGGAACCTCACTTCCTCGAATTTCAAACTTCAACTTTCCGCATTTCCGCAATTCTGCACTTCCACACTTTCACACTTCCAAACTTCTGCACTTATATACTTCCTCACTTCACTTTTCCAACTTCTAGACTTCAGAATTAGGAAACCCAACTTCCATCCTTAGTCCTTTCCTGTTCTCCCGCTTTCTGTTTTCTGAATTCGAAATTAAAAAATCTAACTTTTGGACTTCCACCTTTCCACTCCCGCACTTCACTTTTCTGGATTTCGAACTTTGGAACCGGAAAACCCAACTTCTAGCCTTAGTCCTTTCCTTTTCTCTCACTTTTCGCTTTCTGCTTTCCGACTTCGAAAATCAGAAATCTAACTTTTCTTATTCTTGAACTTTTGGACTTCCGCCTTTCCGCTTCACACTACAACACTCCTTCTACGTCGTTGATTTCTTCTCTTGATTGGTGGATATGTTCATCATATTACCTTTTAAACTTTGCAGATTTGATCTTGACCGTTGATTTCTTGTGCAGGTTCACTCCTGACCGTTGGATCAGATTATCTTTCATGACAATTAGTTTCTGATTTTGCAACCCAACGAAATTCCTTTTGTCTGTTGATCTCTTGTGTGGGTTCATTCATGTCCGTTGAATCTCTTCACAAGCCATGGATTCTTCTAAGTCCTCTCCTCATTTAGATCATATGCTTGGAACTATGTTTCCATCAATGACAACCAATTCACACTCTAATATGTTTCCATATGACCGCAAAACCTCCAACAATCTCCCACTTTGGCATTGATGGAAAACTTCAACTTATGGATGCATGGTGTACTAGTAATCATTGATCTATTTATCATTTGTAACAAACAACTTCTCCCCCTTTGACATCAATGTCAAAGAAGACTCTATAGCACTGCTCCCCCTATCAAAGCGAACAGGTTATTTGGAATAAGATATGATACCTAGCTTCTGGTGTAGGTACTCAAACTATGTCTTTGGTAAGGGTTTAGTGAAGATATCAGCAGTCTGTTCTGTAGAAGGAGTAAAATTCAATTGAACTACTTTGTTTGTCACCTGCTCCCTTAAGTAGTGATACTTAATAGGTATGTGCTTAGTCTTGGAATGAAGGACTAGATTTTTGGACATACTAATGGCACTAGTATTATCACAATGAAGAGGAATGGGATCAACATTTTTTAACTCCAGTTCTATCAGTGTCTAAATCATCCAGAGTATTTATGTACAGCAAGTGGCAGCAACAATGTACTCAGCTTCTGTAGTGGATAAAGATATTGAGCCTTGCTTTGTACTCATCCATGCAACTAAAGAATCACCTATGAAGAATGCACCTCCACTTGTGCTCTTTCTTTCATCCAATAATTTTTCCCAATCAACATATGAATATGCAGTTAACTAAAGATTCTGATTTCTAGGATACCAGAGACCATAAATCATTGTTCCCTTCAAATATTTAAATATGCTCTTCACAACCACCAAATGACTCTGCTTAGGAGAAGAATGAAATCTTCCTACCAGTCCAACAGCTTGCATTATATCAGGACGAGATGATGTGATGTATAAGAGACTTCCTACCATTGATCGATATATTCTCTGATCAACATTAGGTGAGGGATCATCCTTACTAAGTTTACAACCGATAACCATAGGTGTACTGATAGGTGATGAATCTTCCATTTGAAATTTCTTCAACATGTCCTTCAAATACTTCTCTTGGGAGAGAAATAAGCCTTCAGGACTCTGGATAATGCGAAGACCAAGAAAGAATGACAGTTCTCCTATCATTGACATCTCAAAATTTGATTGCATGGAATTAGCAAACCACTGCATAGAAGAATCATTAGTGCATCCAAATATAATGTCATCCACATACACCAAAACTACTAATAGATTATCACCTTCAGATATGATATACAAGTTACTGTCAACAATACCTTTCTTGAAACCTTTGTCTTGTAGATATTTATCCAATATATGATACCAGGATCTTGGTGCTTGTTTTAATCCATATAGAGCCTTCTTCAATTTGCAGACATTGTCAGGATTGTCTATTAGTTGGAACCCTTCACGTTGCTCCATATATACTTCTTCTTCTAGATCTCCATTGAGAAAAGACGACTTAACATCCATCTTATACACTTTGAAGTTATTATGAGTGGCACAGGCAAGAAACATTCTGATAAATTCTAATCTTTCTATTGGTGCAAAAGTTTCTTCAAAATCTTGTCCCTCAACTTAGGCATACCCCTTACAGACCAATCGAGCTTTATTCCTTACAATTTGTCCTTGTTCATTCATCTTGTTTTTAAACACCCACTTGGATCCTATTACATTTTTATCTGTAGGTCTAGGAACCAACTCCCAAGTGTTATTTTTCTCAATCTGATCAAGCTTTTTATTCGTGGCTTTAACCCAATCTTCATCCTCACTGGCCTCTTCAAAATTCTTAGGTTCCATCATAGATAGGAAAGCAATCTGAGATTGTTCTGAAGCTTTGATCAACTTTCTTCTTGTTTTCAATCCTTTATTCTTGTCTCCAATTATCTGACTTTCAGGATGATTCTTATGAATGATTCTGGAAGTTGATTTTGTTTCTGTCTGAGTGTTTTCACTTTCATCGTCTGACTCTGAATCTTCTTTTTTTTATTCTTGGACCATTTCTTCTTTAAATTCAACTGTTTCTTCTGTATCTGGTTCAACACTACTTATTTGAATATCTTTTACAGGGATTCCTTCATCAATTTTAATGTCAATACAATCAACCAATTTATGCAGCCTCTTAATATAACAAGTGTACCCTTTACTGTTTGAAGCATATCCTAAGAAGATACCTTCATCAGCCATGTCATCATATTTCCCAAGATGTTCATCATTATTTTTATATGGCATTTAATTCCAAAGACTTTAAAGTGTTTGATAGAAGCAGGTCTTCCAAACCATAGTTCATAGGGATTCTTATCACTGTTCGGCCTTAGATGAGCTTTATTAAGGATATCAACAACTGTGTGAATTGCCTCTACCCAGTATGTCTAAGAAATATTCTTTTCATTCATCATTGATCTTGCCATCTGTTGTACTGACCTATTATGTCTCTCAACAACTCCATTATGTTGTGGGGTCCCTGGAATAGTGTATTCTCTCTTAATTCCATGTTTTTCAAAAAAAACCTTGAAGTATCCTGAACAGAACTCTCCTCCTCTATCAGATCTTACTGCCTTCTGTCTTTTTCCTATTTGATTCTCAGTCAAGGCCTTAAAAATTTTGAACTTTCAAGTGCCTCAAAGTTTTCTTTGAGAAAAAAAACCCATGTAAATCTAGAATAATCATCAATGACCAACATAAAATATTTTTCTCCTCTTGTGCCTTCTTTTCTTGATGGTCCACACAGATCCGTATGTACTAACTGAAGTGGTTTATCTGTTGATGTGAAGTTCTTGCATTTAAACTGTGTACGAGTCAGTTTTCCCATTTGATGGGGTTTACAAACAAAGTCATATGGCTTCGATATCTTTGGAAGATCTCTTACTACCCCATTGTTCACGAGTTTGATTATATGATCGAAGATTAAATGTCCAAGTCTCCTATGCCAAATCTAACTTTCATCATACTTTCTTAAATGCCATTCTTCTTGTTCTTCTTTCAAGACATAAACATTGTTTTCAGTCCTTATACCTTTTGCAACCAACTGTCATGAGGGTACAGACTTTATCTTGCAATCTTTAGAATTGAAAACAACTTCACATCCTTTGTCACAAACCTGACTGACACTAAGAAGATTATGTTTTAGTCCATCTACAAACAACACATCTTGGGATTTCCCTTTTCCATTACTCAACTTGACCATTCCTTTTCCTTTGATCTTCCTTGGAGCATCATTTCCAAAAGTTACATTTTCTGATTTATTTTCTCTTAGAGACAGAAACTTACTTTTATCACCACTCATATGTTTGGAACATCCACTATTAATATACCAGGGGAATTTTTGCTTCTGAATAGAAAGGACTAGGCCCACATTTGTTATTTTCTTTCTTCTTCAAAACTTTATTACTTTCAGCAGAGTAATTCATTCTTGGGTCTGTTTTGTAATCCTTCAGATGACAATTTGAAGCCTTGTGTCCAAAGTTATGACAAACATAACACTCTGGCTCATTGTACAGTAGATCAAAAGAATTCTTATTTCTATCATGAGTTATTCTCTTAGTTGTGAACTAAGTTGTATGATGTTCTTGTTTGCTTGTTGATTGTCTTGTTCTATGTTGTAGCAATTAACTGTTCTTTGATTGTATATTTCTAAAATTAAATGCACAGTTTGCAGCGTTGTGACCAAAATTAGAGCAACAATAACAATAACCATGGAAAAAAATTTGGTACCTGAATCTTAGAGGTATTCCCTTTTGTTGACTATGTTTCTGGGCTATCCTTGGTTAATAATTTTGATCTGAATTTCTGATTCTGGTACTTGCTTCATTTCCTTTTGTTTGCACAGTATGTTTGCATTCTAATTGATTGTTGCATGAGCCTTCTTCATAGCCAAGACTTGTTTATAACCATGGGGACCTTTGCTTGCTGAGAATGGTGTTCAATTCTTCTAAGGCTTTGATACTTGATAGGTTCTGGTGATACAAAGCTTGAAATTTTTCCAATTCCTTCATAGTTGTCACTACTTCTTCTTCTAAAGCTTCACGTCTCTTTTTCCCTTCTGTTAATTGTTGTTTCACCTTCCATATCAACCATGGCTTCCTCCTCATTCAAGTCACTCCATGTATGTTCATTTCAAAATTCGTCTATGGCCATAAGCATGAATTTATTCACTTCATCTTCAATCGGTGTCTGTCTCTTCTGAAGAATCAACATCATTTACACACAGGATTTTCTTTTTGTGTTTAGCCTCTTTATTGTATTTAATGAATGTATATTTTTCATCATCATCACAAGTCTGCCTATTGTGCTTGTGGGGGCATTTAGATTCAAAATTACCTATTTTACCACATTTAAAACATTTAAAGGGAATCTTGCCTTTGTATTTACCTGAACCTTTCTTCGGCCTCCTTACAAATTTTTCCTCATCCAAATCCATATCAGAATCACTATGTTTATCTGCTTTGAAAGAAGCTTCTCATGCGGTGAATTTGTCTTTACCAATACTCATTTCATGGGCTGTCAAAATACCTAGGAGTTGGTCAATAGGTAGAGTTTTTAGATCACTCAATTCTTCTATTGCTGAGATTTTGGGATTAAATCTCTCAGGTAGAGATCTTAAAATTTTCTGAACTAAGAATGCTTCATCAAACTTTTCACCAAGACCCTTCATGGCATTCATAGTCTCTTCTATTCTTAGGAAATATTTACTGACTGTCTCATCCTCATTCATTTTTAGTTGTTCAAATTTTAGTCTATATGTTTGTAGTTTGGTAGCCTTTACTTTCTCATTTCCTTCATAACTGTTTACAATATTATCCCACATTTCTTTCGTAGAATCAAGATGCATTACTTTAACAAACTAAGCCTTTGCAAGACCACTCATAATAGCGTTCATTTCCTTTGCATTAAGACTAAATTCCAGCTTGTCATCTCTAGAGGCTAGCACAACTGGCTTTACATAGCCAGTCTCTACTACGTCTCACACATCATCTCCCAAGGACATTTATATAGTTTCTCATTCTAACCTTCGAAAAGGAAAAGTTTGTTCCATCAAGCAGAGGAACCTTATTAGATGAAGTCCCTTCATAACTTGTCATGTTTAAGCTTTCAGATATACCTTCAGACAAAAGGAACCTGCTCTGATACCAATTGTTGGTTATTTGCAAAGCTTAAACCATTTTTCAATATTTAAACCATTATTACTGATTTCATATTTATAGTTATGATAATTCAAAAAGTATAATAGTAGAGATAAATATTATCAATTACACATACATGATAAAGACAGACAAATATTCATTTTTATTTGATCACCTACTCAAAAGAGGCTACAACCTCTGTTTTACAAAATCTTTCTTGTAGAGAGAACCAACCCTCATGTTTTTCTAGCACCCACTGAAATAACATTCTCCACTGTACAACTGAGTGAAAGCATCAACTTCCACTTGTACAGGATTCAACTTGTACATAAAAGACAACATGTTTTTCCTAGCACCACCCTACAACCCTTGCTTCTCAGACTTAAAACATGTTTAGTACAATATTTAGAAAAACATACATAACAATTCAAACCAACTATGTTCAGATTTGCTCCTGACTTTTCTTATGCATCTTGGTTCCCCTCATCATCTATGTTCTGGATATTATTGAAAGAGCTCAGAGTCCTCTATCATTCTACATTCTCCACTTCAACGACGAGCCATGCACTAGTTCTCTATCTGCAGAGAGCGCACCTCTCCATTCATCACACACATCCTTTTATACATATCTATCCTTAAGCCCTTTACATGTTCGTGTGCATGGCGATCCATTTCCATAACTGATCAAACTGCTCGATGCCTTATAACAAACAAGAAGTGCAATCGCTGAGTAATAATGAGTTTCTGCAACACATCTTTGTCAATTGGCTTCTTCTGCACTTGTCATTTTCTGCAACAAATCAGAGTTTTCGCACTCCTGGTTCCGTAGTTCTGGTACCGTAATACAGGTATTACACCATTCATTCTACACCATCGATCTTCTTTGATCTCTCTGTGATTGTTGATCTGAGAAGAAAATCGAATATCGGATATGTGATTTTTATTGATATCATTCCATGATTTCCGCTTTTGGTCTTCCGCACATCCTTTTCTGCATAATCAATCTGCACTGTCAATTTCTTGTGGACCTTTTCCTGACCGTCGATCTTAGATCCAGTGCGGGATGAGAATCTCGAGTTTTCAACATTTATTTAAACAACTTCCAGACTTTTCGCTTTTCGCACACTCCCTTTCATTGTAGCCTTTCCGCACTCACCTTTTTTACATACATAAATCGAAAATCGAGAACCTCACTTCCTTGACTTTGGAACTTCAACTTCGCGTAGTCACACACTTCCGCACTTCACTTTTCTGGCTTTCGGACTTCGAAATCGAAAAACCAAACTTCTATCCTTAGTACTTTCTTGTTCTCCTGCTTTCTACTTTTAGACTTCAAAAATCGAAAATCTAACTTTTCTTAATCTCAAACTTTTGGACTTCCGCCTTTCCGCTCCCACACTTCACTTTTCCGGCTTCCAGAATTCAGAATCTGAAAACCCAACTTCCGGCCTTAGTCCTTTCTTGTTCTCTCGCTTTCCGCTTTTCCACTTCGAAAATAAAAAATCTAACTTTTCTTATTCTCAAAATTTTGGACTTCCGCCTTTTCGCTCTGCACTGCAACACTCCTTCCGCGTCATTGATTTCTTGCACGGGTTTCACTCCTGACCATCAGATCTCTTCATCAGATTACCTTTTGAACTTTGCAGATTTCTCTTGATCGTTGATTTCTTGTGCCGGTTCACTCCTAATTGTTGGATCGGATTATCTTTCATGACAATTAGTTTCCGATTTCACAACCCAGCAAAATTCCTTTTTTCCGTTGACCTCTTGTGTGGGTTCATTACTGTCCGTCAGATCTCTGTACAAGCCATGGATTCTTCTGAGTCCTCTGCTCATAGGGATCATATGCTTGGAACTATGTTGCTATCAATGACAACCAAATCACACTCTGATCTGTTTCCATATGACCGCAAAACCTCCAACACTAATTAACCTCCTCCAGTGGAAATTATCTAAATATTTCTATAACAAAAGATAAAGCGAAAATTCCACACTAACCTATTTGAGGTTGATTTCAAGACCAATTCGAACCCCTAACTTCTTGAGATCGTATCTCCAAAAATATAGTGGACCAACATCTGAAACTTGTACCACAGGATATTTAAGATCTATACTTCGTCTCTGCCATTTTTCATGGTCTTAAATATTCTGGAACAAAATTTATAACTAAAATCCCATACTGACTTGAAAATATCCCCTTTTTCCTCATCCTCTTCTTCAAACATTGCAACCCTTTTCACAAATTTGCCTCTCCTATCCTATAACGATGCATTGGATTAATGAATAAATAAATGAGGAAGTTATACACTTATTTATAACCTTTTAGGGGTCTCATAGGGGATTCCTCTTCTTTTAGGGCCAATATATTTAAAATCTTGGCAAGGTTGACCTTTAATTATGGTTGGGTTGTCTTTACAAATCCTTTCATACCTCCTCATTCCTATGGAGTTAGGGATTTCCATATACAGTTAGAAAGGTCTCATAATAAAATTTCCACCCATGCAACCTATACTATCATTTTAGCTAGGTATCTAGAGTATAAAATCCTACAAAGATAGGGTATTCAAACTAGACATCAATGACAACATTTCCAACAATCTTCATATTCTTTTGGTCCTCTTGTTTCCACAAGTGGGAAACTGAGGTGTACTTTAATATATTCACTTGGAAATCATCATTACATGTCTTTGAAGTGGGGGCACATTAATATATTTACTTGGGCGTCATCACTACCTATGAGGGTGTATCAATATCTTTATTAGGGCTTCATGTTAAGGCCAATTTTCATCTTTAAGGCTTCTTCAAGGTATTTCATGTGGACACGTAATCATCACTTTAGGGACTTCTTCACACTTATCATCATCATGGTATTTAGGGGCTTCTTTAATTACTCCACGTCATCATCACTTTAGGGGATTCTTTACACTTCACTTCATCATGGTTATGTGGACACATCATCATCACTTTAGGGGCTTCTTTATTGGCTTCTTCAACACTTCTTCAAGACACTTTAGATGGACATATCATCATTGCTTTAAGGGTTATTCAATGGATTTAGTGGCATTCTCCATTTCTGTACAACTCAAAGTGGGCATGTGGAAACAACCACGTGTTATCTCATCTTGTGAGTGGCATGCTTAACAGATATGCCATAAGGGGATGACTTTGGAGTTTTATACACACATGCCTCCTTCAAGACTCTTCAAGGATTCAAACAATCTCACTTTATCATTGCCATATCATCATCGTCATTGCCACATCATCATTACCATTTCCACATCATTATCATCACTACCACTTTGACGTCAATGACCACATCACTGAACAAACTCATAATCTCATGATGTTGATGACACAAATCTCTTAACCTCGTTGACATCAATGACAACTTCAGCCAACACCCATGCGGGAGAATAAATGGAAATAATGCCTCATAACTGGTGCATTAAAAATGCACCAAGTGGCACACATGCCGAGAGGACCCTTTGATTGATCCATATTCATAACACTAATGTATTCACTTAATAACTTAGGGGGGCACCATCGATGTTGAAGATGGCCACCATTTTTTACAGGAAAACCTTGATCCAATTGCATGGCTTGCTAGCTTGTCTGCAACAAGATTATTATGCCTCTGTATGTGCATGATTTTAACTTCCCTAATTTGCTCAATGTGGTAAAAAATTCTTTGTTGAAATTGTCCCAAAATTAGTTCTTGTTTGGAGATAGCATGAGTGATCACTAACAGGGATTTGCTTAGAATCAATACTTTTTGAATCATGAGAGAGGTGATAAACACCAATCCCATGTGTAAGAAATACCTCTCCGCCTAATTATTAGTTGTGTGTCTCATTCCCATTCATAGGTGATCATTGTATTTCCTTTGGGATCTAATAGGATCCCCACACCTGCCACCCCATTAATATTTTATAAACCTTACAAGTAAGCTAACAATAGTTTTACATATTGAAATTAAAGTCTTATTTCATATTTATATATTATAAAGATAAAAGATAGTTATTTCTACACTGATAGATGTTAAAATAACACATATTAGTGTTATTCTCCACATTTTATCTTGATGGAAGTAGATTTGCAAAAAATTGATATCAAAGGAGAGGTTAGCACTTGTATCAATGGAATTAAGAAGTTTTGGTTGTTTTCGGCGTCATCTAACTTCTCTCAAGGGTTTTTCAGGTATTTCACAATAAGAAACATGAGACAAGACAAGGTGTGCTTGGCCAAATGCTTAGTTTTATAACTAGAAATATGCAAGAAATAATGAAGATGAGAGAAGAAGCATCCAAGGACATGTGTTGGTTGAAGCATGATTTTGTGAAGAGCGTTCTCCCTCACTTTGTTCGTTTCGTTGGTCCAAGATTTACAGTATTATTCAGATCCCAAAAGTTTAATTGATTAAAGAAAATCTTCCAGAATTTATTCATCATTTTAATGTAATGCTAACAAAATCTAATCACTACCATGAGTTTGCGAGAAAACAATTGATCCGCAAATGCTCACAACATCGAGCCATATCTTATCAAAGTTGTTTTCTTCCCACTACAACTTTTGCTATGGTAAGTCTTATTTCAATAATAAGGTGTTTCTGACATCATTGGTAAAGGACTCCTCGTTATCAATGGAGATGCTTAGGCACACCAAAGGCGTGTGGCAGTATCTGTTTTGAATGTTCAAGGTTAAGACTAATTTCTCCACACTGTCAATATTCTTTCATTCAGACTAACATGATCCATTCATTGTTTACAATTTATATTCCAGTAATGTCGACCACTGAATATGAGACCTATAACGTTTCACTTTTAGGGTCTTATTTCAATGCTTTAGTTATGACGTGTATGTCTAAGGTTAGCCAAAGAGGCTGGTCTGCCTATATTAGTTTAGAAACCCTTTATATCCACATTTTAAAATTCTATATAACTGAATAATTAAAATGTTAGTGGATTTTTATTTATTATGTTATTTAATTTATAAAAAAAACACTCTATTAATAAAATAATCTATTTTTTCATTTATAGCAAATTGTGATCAATTTGTTGTGACATTACCTATAAACATTCACTTACAACATATTGAGTGGTTTTACAAGTAATTAAATATTTATTTAAATATAAAAAAATGTCATTTATGTATATAAATTACTGATATTAATTTATATATAATTTAAGTAATTAAAAAATGTTACTTTCCTTTCCAAATTCAAATTCCACTCTACAATATTTGCTTTTTATAAACCTATCATTAATGTTTATCTTAAAAAAATAAAAATAATTCTCCTTTAAATATCACATTAAAACTCAAAACGAAACGACATGAAAAGATAAGCATTCGTTACAAACATTTCCATTCAATTAATTTCTTCCAAATGTCCAAATCATTTCGAAAAGACTTACACCAAATCTCACTTAATTGTGTCTTCCAAATAGTTAAACTTTGACATAAATTGTGTCCAAATGTCCAAATCATTTCGAAAAGACTTACACAAAACCTGACTTATTTATATCTTCCAATCAATTAAACTTTGGCATAAACTTTAATGTCCAAATCATTTCCAAAGCCTTACAATAAATCTAACTGATTTGTATCTTCCAAAGAGTTAAACTTTGACATATATTGTATAAATGTCCAAATCATTTCGAAGACTTACAATAAACTTCACTTATTTGTATCTTACAAAGAGTTAAACTTTGACATAGAGTGTCCAAATTTCCAAATCGTTTTGAAAAGACTTACACTTAACCTTACTTATTTTACTTATTTGTATCTTCCAAAGAGTTAAGCTCTCACATAGAATTTAATAAATCTTAAAATGTTAGTGATTAAAAACATGATAAATCATAAATTTCCTAAATCCGAAAGTAAAAAAGTTTAGATTTGTAATGTAATATATCATTCCTTCCAAAACACTATACTTTATTAAAGTATAAAACAAGTGGTGCATAGAGAAACAAAATGGTTCAAAGAAAGACCCATAGTCCAAAAGGATCATCGATAGATCGAAGTAGATGCAAAAAACCAATGACCGAAATAAAAACATAGTCTAGGCCACAGGCAAAAAACATCTAGCATGGAGGGAAACACAGAACTGAAAAAACAAGCCACCAGGCTTGAACCAAAGAGGGCCAAAGCTCAAGGCAAGAAAGTCTGACAACTCCCTTCAAAAGATAGGGGGTCGCCATGCCAAAGTTCAAAGAAAAAAGACCCCTCCACATCCAGAAGGGCCTTCCCAGAAAGACTGTCTACCAAATTATTTTGATCCCAATAAATATGAGCAAATGAGATACTTTTGAAACGACGAATCAACAACCGATTATGTTTCAACCAAGTCAAACGGTGCAAAATATTGATGCCGTGAGCCTCCACAGCCCAATCAGTAATAACCTTCGAATCGCCATAAAAAAAGATATTATCAAGACCAAGACTGAGCGAAAAATGAAGGAGAAGCCACAAAGAGAGAAGTTCACCCTTTGTATTAGTGCCCGAACCACATCTCATCTAGAGCTTGTAATAGCTATAATTATCCAAAAAGAGGATGGCCCCAGCCCCGCAAAGCGAAGAATCCTGTTGGGATGATCCGTCAAAGAACCCTAGCAAACAACCTGTGGGGAAAGGCACAACATGAATCCTGATTGAAGGACTTGAGGGTAAGAAGTATTCTCACCAGAGAATTCTTTAATGGCAACAATCCCCTTGTAGTGAATACAAATAATACTACCCGTAAAATTTTCAAATATCTGCTTATTCCTACCTTTCCATAATTCCCATATGATGAAACAAGGAAAAGTCTGCCAAGAAAGGGTCTTTTCTTTCCAATAAAGAAAACAAACAGATAAAGAGCTCCCAGACCAGTCTGAAGGACAATTTAAAAAACACATCATCTTCTGCCAAACTAATATTGAAAAGGGACAGGTAACAAATAAATGATAAATAGATTCATAATCCATGCCACAAACAAGACATATATTAGGACCAATCATGTCATGCTTAGAAATATTGTCCCATTATAAAAGGCGGTTTTCCAGCACAAGCCAACATAAGATAGCTATTCTAAAAGGCACCTTCCAAGACCAAATTGCATACCACCCTTTCCAATCTGCGACCACCTCCTCTGTCAAACACTGATATGCTAGCTGCGTAGTCAGGTCACCTGAGCCTATGTTATAAGTCCACTTGAGTACATCATAGGCATCATTGAGAGTTATAGAACCCTTTTGCAGGCTGATGATATAATCAAACCATTACAATCCCATCCTAACATAAAGGCCCAGTTAACGAGTTGAGATCCAACTTTGTGAGAAACCAGCACAAGGCAAGTACTTATAAACGTGATTAAGGGAGAAATAACCATTTGAGTGCAAGAAAAATATCAGATCCCCTGATAAATTGAAATTTTTTGGACTGCCAATGGGATCCTCCCCCAAAAAAATTGATCTACCGGAACCAAGAACCTATACTATGCAATTTCCAAACAGCTCAAATGCATCAATGAGGCCAGGCCAAAAATTTGAGACACCTTTATGGGGATTTTTACTACACTGAATCCATTGAGTCAGAGAAAGCTTTTTAAAATATTTATCCTGAAGGACTTTGGTCCACATACTACCACCAGTGATAGCTAACCAGAGGCTCCTTGCTCTTAAAGCTAGAGAGAATTTGAATAGGTTTTTCAATGCCCAACCCCCTTTATCTTTGGGGCTAGTTAAAATTTCCCATTTAACCAAGTGGAATTTAAACTCTTTTTCATTACCAGCCCAGACAAAATCAAACATCATCCTACGAATTACTTTAAGAATGGACCTCGAAACTTTGTTGAGAGATAACCAATAAACCACAAGATTTTCTAGAACTAATTTTACCAAAATAATCCTTCCACCAAGAGATAACCAACGCCAACACCAATGTTTAATTATTTTCTCAAAGTGTTTCAACAGCCAAATCCAATCACCTGCTATGTATCCATTTGGCTTGATAAAATAACCAAGATATCTAGTACCTATAGATAAAGGGGTCACTTGAACTTGAAAAAGCCTGCTAACCTCAGAAGAAACAGATAGACTTGCTCCATTCTCCAAGAGCAAAGATTTATGTGGGTTTATATACAACCCTAATAAAATATAAAAGTGGGATATGAACACATGATAGTGATACCATTCTTCATAAGAGGTCATCCCAAAGATCATAATATCATCAACAAACAACAAGTGGGAAACCGAAAGTCTTTGCCCAAATTTTATACCACTGATAGTGTCCTCCAAGCAAGCTTTCTTAATCAACCTACTGAAACCTTCCATGACAAGAATAAAGAGTAAGGGAGACAAGGGGCAACCCTTTCGTAACCCCCTTAGAGGCGGAGAATAAATCCATAGGAGCCCCATTGACAAGAACAACATAAGAAACCAAAGATACACATCCCATAATCCATTTCATGGCCTTGTAGGGAAGACCGATCTGGATTAAAATGAGCCTAAGGAAACCCCAATGAACACAGTAACAAGCTTTCTGCAGATCCAGCTAGAGAGCAAAAGCTTTCTATTTCCTTTTGTGAACACTATGAAATACTTCCTAAGCTACCTCGATGGCTTCCAAGATCTGCCTCTTTTCTAGAAAGTTGAAATGTTCAAGAGAGATACAATGGGATAAGATAGGCTTGAGGCGAACAACAATGACCTTTGCGATTAGTTTGTATACGAAATTACAGAGTGATATAGGACGAAAACCCCCAGGTCCTTAGGAGAATTTTTTTTTGGAATCAAAGTGAGGAATGTTGAGTTAATATATCATAAAAAATCAAAGTGTTTAAAAACATGATAGAGTATAAATTCCGTTTAAGAACTAAGGGATATCATGTCTTCAACCTCATTTGGAAATAACTACCTACAAGAATTACATATGTATATAAACTTATTTGTGGTTCGACGTGCAAGGCTAATGGAAGAAAACCAAGCTAGCTTCCTTTATAGGCTTTGTTATTTTAATAACCTAAGAGTATGGTTGGTAACAATACTCCTCATTTGAAAATTCGTCAATTCGTCTTTGGATTTAGTTGTTGACCGTACTACGACTTTATATATATATATATATATTTCCACGATTTTTTTTTTGCAATTCATTCTTTAAGCATGAACTGCATTGTAAACAAGTTCGTAGCAAATCAAAGGAGGCACGCTACAAAGTGTTCCTTATCATAGCACATAAGCAAAATCTAGGAAAAAAGTTGTCTTACAATAACATTAATGCAAAAAGTTGTCATGTAAAATATTTCATCATAAAAACAAAAACCTTCAAGGACCGAATGCAAGAAAGAAGAGTTTAGAAACTCAATTTGGTTGATCTTGGAGATCAGTTTCAATACCCCCTGGTCAGCCCAAGTTCTCCATCGATTCTCAACAACCTGAATTCCAAGTTTAGAAAGATAATAAGTTGTCATGTTTCTTTCTCTATAAACATTCTATCCCATACTTAACATTCGATGCTATTATATATTTTATATTTTATTACATCTTATTATTCTTTGTCTTTTTCAATTTTGTTTATAAATTTGGAATTAGATTATGGAACGACTTAAAATGTGTGCACTTCTATTGAGGCCGTATTTTATCGTTACAATATTTTTGTCAATATGTTTTCCTTTTTTTTCCTTCCTTGGAAATACTTCACATTCCATTCATTGAAATAAAACACCTTGTATAGAGACTTTATAGTCATATCTTCCTTTGCATTCCTCCATGAGGAATATAAAAAGTTGTAGATAGCTACAGTCTGTCACCACCTGTAAGCTCACTATATGAGCAAATAAAAATATGATTGGTTGGAACATAGATACAAGTAGCCAGTCATCATGAGTAGAAAATAAATTCTAACTCCAGACATAAGGTTACAACCATCTATGTATTAGCCTTGATATATAGAAAAAAAAATATAGTTCTCATAAACGAAATATATGCTTTCTGTCACAATGGAGTTCTCTTGAGAAACTCCATGGTGCTAGCGTATAACCAGCATTATCCTAGATATGGTATAGGAACATGTTCCATAATGTTATCATTATCCTATTCCCATTTATGCCACATGTCTTCAATCTCACGAAGACAAAGTTTTGAAAGATGATTAGCTAAAGCATTTCTTTCTCTAAAAATATGTTGGAAGCTTATATTGTGGAACCTGCAAACAAGTATGATCAACTCTTCAAAGATGGCAAGGAGATGTATATTCTTTTGAGGGTTCTTCTTTCTCATCCATTCCACAACCAGTTGTGAATCTCCAAAAACCTGTAAGTTTAAGATATATTTATCAAGGGTGGTCAATAAAGTTAGCTTCGAGCCATAATTTTTGTAGTATTTTGTGAACATGAGCCCAATCCTCCTACAAATTTATAACAATGGGAGTCTGAAGTGAATACTACACCACCAACCCCTCCTTTGATAGGTTTCCCCTATGAAGCCCTATCAAAGTATGGCCAACACCTAAATTTGTTAATGACTTATTCCTTCACAATTCTGCGACGTGTGGTAGCTTTAGTCTAAGGAAAGAGACTAGGAGTGGCTAAGATTTTGTTCCCATAGATTTCCATAGTAGTATATCATCAAAGATTGATTTGTTCCCGACATTTCACACAAACTAGGTGATGATAGCCAGAAGAGACAAAAAACCAGTGTAGTCCTTATGATTAGTCCAATATTGCAATGCATCTGGAATATACAGATTGTTCCATATGAAATTTATCCCTTTAACTCTCGAGACATGATCCCATAACTTTACAGTATATGGGCAGAGAATAAACAAGTGCTTTAAATATTCATTGTTGTTCAAACAAATAGGACACCTGCTAGGTCCAATCCAATAACACTTAATCATAATATCCCAAACAAGCATTAATTTGGGTGATACTAGCGATAAAAACAACTTCCATTTTAGTGGTCATTTTAAGTACCATGTCATATATTTCCACCATAGTGATTGAGGGTGATATCCTTCTTCAACTCTAGTGGCTCTATATCCCATTGACGAAGTATAGGAATCCCCATAGTCATTTTTGGACCAAACCAATCTGTCTTCCTTATCCAACAAGAAGATATGTGAATCCTATAGATCTTTGTGTGATGGTCCCATCTTTGTCTATCATCCAAATTTAGATCCATGTCCTCTTCCCTTAACCGTATATGATTTGAGAAATTGAGATTTATTCTAGCACCAATTTGACTTGAGAATCTAAGATCTTGGTTCTAGAGAAATAAAAGCAAGTGGTTTGAAAGTTTATGAGTCGTGGTACAACCAATCCAAGGGTCTTGTCTAAGAAAATTTTTACAACCATTCCCCACCTTCCATTCAAGGCCATAACTGATCACTGCAAAAGCATTTGTGAGAGCCCTCCACATTGAAGAAGCATTCCTTGTTGATTTAACTGGGCATTCGATCCATTCTTCTATGGTTAAAGGGTAGATGTATTTCTTAGTAACCACTTTGGTCCAAAGACCCTTTTCTAATTCTCCCAATACCTTTGGCAATAAGAGATTTGGAAAAACGTTGCGGATGCTTCAAAACCCACCCCAAGTTCCTTAGGCAAAGCAATTTTATCCCATGACACCCATGCAAAAGACCTATCCTCTGAATACCCTTTTAAAAGGAATTGATAGGACAATTTCCGAATTTGCTCCAAAGTGCTAACTGGAATATAATCTAGAGAAGTCCAATATACATGAAGGCCTTCAAGAATGGATTTCAAGAGAATCAATTTGCCACCTCTAGACAACCACTTATTGCACCATAAATGAAGTTTATTCTCAATTTTTCGAATCATCCATGCCTAGTCTCTTCTCTGGTAATCATTTGGCTTCAAAATGAAACCCAAATACCTAAGTCCATCGTAAACACCCACTTCATTAAAATTAAAAATAGATAAGATCCAATCAAGAGAATCTTGGCTTAGGTTCATAACTAAAACTAAAGATTTATTGCCATTAACTGTCATACCCAAGGCGACTGAAAAAAGATCCAAAATACATTCACGCTTGGATATGTCCTTCTGGGAACCATATGAAGACAAGAGAATGCCATCTACGAAAAATAAATGAGTTATGTAAATATACTTAACAACTTTGATACCTCGAAGAGCACCTTTGGTGCGAGCCTGTATGATGGCCCGACTCGGGCCTTCCCCCACCAAAATGAAGAGGAGGGGAGCCAATGGGCACTCATGCCTGAGACCTCTCCCAAGTCTAAAAAAGTGAGTAGCAAATCCATTGATTTGAAGAGCAAAAGAGACAGACTAGACGCATGAAAACACCAAGTTTACAAACTGAAGATTGAACCCAACCTATAGCATAACCAACTTGAGAAATAACTAGTTTACTCTGTCATAAGCCTTAATAAGGTCTACCTTGACAAATGCTTGATAATGGTAGCAGGAATCTTCTTGACTTCAGCAAATGCATCACCCAATGAGCGGTGTCAATGGCATCATGAATCTATCTCCCTTTTAGGAAAACAAATTGTTCTTAAAAAAATGGAAGTAGATAAAGTTATGTGCCCCCTTATTTTTAATGTTTTCCTTATTCAGTTGAAAATCAATTTGCCCCCTTTGACCTTCTCTTGTGTTTTGTGGTAATGATTCTTATTCCATTATTACCTTTCCCACAATGATAATATATCTAATTACTTTTACAAATCAAAATGCACTTTTTTTTATTAATAATTTAATTTAATATTAAAAATTGATTTAAAAATATAACTTATAATTTTAAAAATATAAATTATTTCAAAAATTCTAAATCAAATCAAAAATACAAATTTTAAAATTATTTCAATTTCAACCATCTAAAACAACACTAGAAATGTAGTAATCTAATTTAAAATTAATCGACGCTAGTTAAGAATCAATTCCACTTTACCCAATTAAAAATCTAGGTATATTACAATTTCAACCACCTAATATAGAGAGAGAGAAATGGAGCAATCTAATTGAAGATTAATCGACGCCTACACAATTCAGTTAAAAATCGGTTTCAACTGGGTGCAATCATACTAGCGTTAATGCATCGGATCTCATCAGAACTCCGCAGTCAAGCGTGCTTGGGCTAGAGTAGTACTGGGATGGGTGACCTCCCGAGAAGTCCTAGTGTTGCACCCTCCACACCTTTTGTCTCAAGGGTTAGCTCAATTGGTAAGACATGTGTACACTCTCTCGGTTCGGGCAGAGGTCACAGGTTCGAGCCTTGAGTCTTCTGGGGTTAGGCCTTCTGTTAGGATGGGTGACCTCCCGGGAAGTCCTAGTGTTGCACCCTCCACACCTTTTGCCTCAAGGGTTAGCTCAATTGGTAAGACATGCGTACACTCTCTCGGTTCGGGCGGAGGTCACAGGTTCGAGCCTTGAGTCTTCCGGGGTTAGGCCTTCTGCTAGGATAGCCGGCGGTTTACCACCTCTACCATCCACGAATGTGGGGAAGTATTGCTGGGTTTCCCGTAGATCTTTCCAAAAAAAAAGAATCAGTTCCAACTTTAAAATATATTATCAAATTTATTAATCATAACAGTGCAGTGAGGGATTGCACTATACCGGCCTAAGGCTTTGATTGAACTTTGTTTAAAAGCTTATTATCATATCCTCTCATTTCGAGGAAAGAAAATTATGATGCGCAGAGTTTGTTAGTTGGGTAACTATATGGATAAGCTTGAATGTGGCCCCTTAGGGCTCTTTTATACGAGGGAATATTTTATAAGCAAGATCACGGCCCACGGGGAAGAGAATCCATATTACTTAATGAAGAAGTTATTTGAATTTATTCTTTTGGGTGATGTGATAGTATTTTTTTTATTACTTAATGATGAAGTTATTTGAATTTATTCTTTTGGGTGATGTGATGGTATTTTTTTTTATGTAATTGTATAGGTTTCATAGTATAATCATAATTAGATAAGATTTTTTTTAATATTTTGTGAATGATATTTACAGTGCATGTTATTGGATTACAATGTCTATATATAGTTTAAAAAATTATAAACCCATAGCCTAAATATTTGATGATTTCGTTCATTTTCGAAAGTATTTTCTAATTTAAATTTTAAAAAAAATAATGCAAGGTTTAAATTTGATAAACTTGGGTTTTTTTGGTATTTTGAGGGAGCTTAATCTATTTATGTATTCAAAAACTTGAAATAATCCATTTTTTTGAAAAAAATCTTATCACATTAGGTCTTGTTGATGGGTGAAATCGTGACACATTTAGACTCCTTTTTTTATATTATAGTTATTTTTAATATTGATTTATATCTTAAAATTGGTTAGTTAACTAATTTATTAAACCTTTTTTTCCAAGAAAACAATATTATCCACTAATTCATTAAACTTTTTTTGTTAGCTAATTTATATTGTGCTTGGAACGATAGTTGTATTTATAGAGAAGGCAGTCGAGTTGAGAAACAATGGAGGTAAAGTTTCTTCCAACCGCCTAATGACCTCCCCGTAACCTGGTTCCACCCTAAGTCGCCCCTCCTACTCTTCTGGTCTGCACTTTTCACCCCCTTGGATTCCTCTCATGGTCACCTGCACGGGTGTAACAAATATAAATGTTATAAATATTAACATTTAAGACTAAGTAGGTTAATTAGGGTAATTAATTAATTACTCAAGAGGTGACTTGAAAAGTAACCCCCCTTACCACTTAGGGTATAAAATACCCGACACTAATTCTTGTAAAACATATCTTNTTATCGAATATTCCAGGTGTTCTGGTAATATTGATTGTGTGAAGTGAATAAATATTCGCTTCATTTGGTATCAGAGCTAGTTTGTGATCCAGGCCTTTGGCGATATCGTGATTTTTAATCATAATCTTAGGGAGTCCCTAAATTTATGGTCTTTGACCAAGTAAAAAAAAAAAGTCAAAAGAAAAAATAAAAAGGAAGAAGTAAAAAAAAAAAGAGAAGAAGAAGGAAGATTGCCATAAAAAAGGAAGGTAAAATAAATAAATAAAAGAGTAAAACCACAAGTGGTTTCTCCACCCACGGTTTTGTTTTAATAAGTGGTTTTTTAATTGTAGGGTTTAAACCCTAATTCCCACCCATTCATCAAAAATATATATCAATAATACTATTAGTAATAATAAAATTTATTATTGTTATATATTTTTTCAAAAAAACCTTTCGACCCAACTCACACAAAAATATATACTATATTATTATTTTTAAATAATAATTGGTAATATATTATATTCGTTATTATTAAATTTTTAATAATAATAGTAATTAATAATAATAATAATAATTAATTAATTAATAATTATTATTTAATAATTGTGTTATTTACAATTATTACTTTATACAAAAAGGAAAAAGAATCAAAGAAGATATTAAAAGAGCAAAAATCAAGTCTTGGAAGATATTTAAAAAATTATGGATCCAGGTCACTCACAATTGCAATCACAGTTACGAATAGATTCAGCCCAGCTAAAAACATGTGTTCAGAATAGTATTCTACAACTCCAGTTCGACAATCAGAAACGAAGTAATGATTTTCAAAAAGAACATATTACTACCTCAAAATTACAAATTCGATCATTGAAAGATAGTAGAGAAAAACTCACAAAAAATTATCAGATAAGGACGAGAAAATATCACATATGGAAGGTATCATTCAACAACTTGAAGACCAGATAAAAAAACTAAACAAAGTCGAAGAATGTCCGTATGGAAACAGTATCGACTTGAAAGAGGAAATTAGTCATCTAAACAAAGTCGTCATGGACAAGGAAGACAAATTGGTGCAACTACATGAAAAGTTAGAAAATCAAGAAACAAAGTTATGTCATCATCAACAGCAAAAAGAAAAACTCCAGCAGCAATATGACGACAGTAAGAAGACAAATAAGTTGGAACTAACAAAATTCAACAAGGTTTTATCAAGGAATACCAAAGATATTTCTCGACTACGAAATCATAACAAAACATTGATTACAAAGATCAAAAAATTGAAAAATGGTAGCAAGAAGGAACACTCCGGTGAAGACCTCGAAGGAAGAATACTGGAAAAGCAAGAAGAAAACCATTGTCTAAATAATCATAATCAGGAACTAGAGAATTAAATCAAGAAATTAGAAATTGAAAAAAAGTCGCAAGATGAAAGAATCGAAAAGATTCAAAATCATAACAATCTATTGGAGAACTAAGAAGCACAAATCTAGGAAAAAGCATCCAAAAATCAAATCGAGGAAGTGAAGACAGTCCTCGTCATAGTCCAAAAGAAAGAAAAACAAACAACACATACACCTTACAGACATCCTAATTATAATCATCATTTTTTACCAATGACGGGATCAAAACAAGCACTCACAAAAGAATTATGTCGACAAGCGAAAAGACCAACATGCTAAGCAACAATTGAAACGACCCGTTCCACGAAATGATCTCAGAGCTCCGATAAAAGTAGATCTAGGATGGACCACAACAGATACGATGCGACAATTCTCCTTGAGCATCCGTAACTCATATTGTCTCATTTCATTAAGTGTCGCAATTACAAAAAAGAAAGGATCTCGAGACAGCAGTTCAAGGGAATTCAAACATTGTTGTCGATATAAGCTTTGAGGACAAAGATTCCCTTAAGGGGAAGGAAATCTAACAAATATAAATGTTATAAATATTAACATTTAATACTAAGTAGGTTAATTAGGGTAATTAATTAATTATTCAAGAGGTGACTTGAAAAGTCACCCCCCTTACCACTTAGGGTATAAAATACCCGACACTAATTCTTATAAAACATATCTTTTTATCTATCCAATTATCAATATATATTTGTCCTATTAAAGGCTTATCGAATATTACATGTGTTCTGGTAATATTGATTGTGTGAAGTGAATAAATATTTGCTTCATTTATGTATTCAAAAACTTGATTTTAAGAATACATAATCCATTTTTTTGAAAAAAATATTATCACATTCAGACTTGTTGATGGGTGAAATCGTGGGACATTTAGACTCACTCCTTCCTTTTTTATATTATACTTATTTTTAATATTGATTTATATCTTAAAATTGGTTAGTTAACTAATTTATCAAACTTTTTTTTCTAAGAAAACAATGTTATCCACTAATTCATTAAACTTTTTTTTGTTAGCTAATTTATATTGTAATTGGAACGATAGTTGTATTTATAGAGAAGGCAGTCGAGCTAAGAAACAATGGATCTAGGGTTTCTTCTAGCCACCTAATGGCCTCCATGTAACATGGTTTTGCCCTAAGCTGCCCCTCCTACTCTTATGGTCTGCACTTTTCTCCCCCTTGGATTCCTCTCATGGTCACCTGCATGGGGGGGGACGCTATGTCCCTCCCACCTGCTTCCATAATCCGCTTGCCCCGTGTAGCTTCAGGACGATACCCTACCTTCTGGCTGCCCTCTGCCCATTGACACCCTGGAAACTGACACTGTCAAGCCGACCGAGGAACCACTGACTCTGTCCACGGTCACGAATAAACCCATAACTCACACATGTATAGCCATGTCCAAAGAAAAACTGAGAATCAATCTCCCTCCCTCCAGAATCAATGCCATAATTGAATACATGAAGACGTATGCTCTCATTGGGAAATTTATAAGAATATGGCCCACTAAAAAACCTTTGCTTAACTAGATCGTTGTCAAAAGGCGGCAAAAAGCACACTTCGGCCTGTAGCTCGGCTCAAAAGGATTCTTCACCATCATCTTTTCCCTGCTGGAGGACATGGATCGTGTGTTGGAAGGAGGGCCCTATTTCTTTAACTCTGAGGGTCTCTTTCTTAGGAACTGAATCGAACGCTTCAACTCAGACACAGAAAATCTCTCTTGGGCACCAGTTTGGGTCCAGCTATACTCGCTTCCCTAGGATTACTAGGACGAATAAACTCTTAAAGACATCGACAACACTCTAGGAGACTTTGTCAAGGTAGCATATCAAAAAACAAAGGTATACCTCTTGTGCTTGAATCTGTGTATATATGCATATTGCTAAAACCCTTCCGGACTCCATCACACTTGCTCATAAGGACACATAATGGGTGCAGCCGCTAGATTACGAACACGTGCCCTTCAGGTGCAAGAAATGTCATGAGCATTGTCACTTATATTGAGATTGTCCCAAAAATAAAATTCTCATGGAACAGAAACAAAATCCCTCCACTAATGAAGAAGGTTTCAAGAAAGTCACCAACATAAAGAAACAGGGCAAAAAGAACCCCACAGTCGGCAAATCCTTGATTCCTTCCACCAGCAATAGCTTTGGGGTTCTGGAATCTCAGCATGATGAACCAGTAAAAGGAGAGGAAGGGTCTCCTCCCTCATCGAAGCGTCCTCATCAAGAATCCCAAAAGGGAAAGCAAATGGATGAACTCAGTCAGTTCGTAAATAATGATGCAATCAAGCAGTCTCAGCAATCAAAGGAAAGGATCCATGAGTAGGAAACTCCAATATCCACTCAAGATATTGATGTATTAATGGATGAGAACATGGCAAATATAGATCTGGGAGATCTGGATCTTTTAGGACTAGAAGATGCCTGCAAAAACAACACCCTTCACACAATTGCTCCCAAGCAAATCCAAATGCTCACTGACATATTACAATTAGTCAGTACCCAAACCAAGCTGGGAATCATCATCAATAATACCAAGGAAACAAAGAAAAGCACTAAGGAGGCCAAAAAGAGAGGAAGTAAAACAGACATATAGAGACTAGCCACTCTTGGTACCAGGTTGGTGGAATCAAGACAATATTCCCAACTTACAGAATTCTTCCCCTCCAATTCCATTGTTAACCAATGAAAGTGATCTCCTAGAATATAAGAGGAATAAACAACCCCAACAAACACATAATGATAAAAAAAAAAGATTCAGCAAGAAAAACCCACCATCCTAATGTTACAAGAAACCAAATCTAGTAGTGACAATCTTGATACCCTGATGGAAAGACTATGGCGAGGTAGCAGATCCATCTCTATTGATTCCTCGGGAGCCTCTAGCGGTCTAACCATCTCTTGGAATTCTAAGGAAGTATAGCTAGACAATTTCCTAGCCTCGCGCCACTCCATATCTGCTCATTTCCACCCTCTCGGCACCAATATTTATGGCATGATCACCAATGACTACAACCTGTAACTTCCTAATCAAAAAATCTCCTTCTTGGACTTTTTCCATTGGCTTATTCAAGATCCGCCCTATCCCATTGAAATTCTTGGAGGAGACTTCAACCTCATCACTTCTCTCAATGACAAACGAGGGGGGAAACATTTACTCTCACGTGAAGATAAGCTCTTCAAATATTTCATTGACAACAACAGTCTGATTGATCTAAACACAAATAATGGGATCCACACTTGGAACAATTGCAGAGGAGGGACTGCTCAGATTGTGACCAAGCTTGATCGCTTCCTCATCACTGAACATCTTATGCTCATAAATGAAGAACTCATCGCCTCTATTCTCCCTACTACCGACTCTGATCACTAGCCTATATGCTTCAATTAGCAGCTTGATGAAGCTGCCCAGAGGAAGCCCTTTCGCTTTGAAATTTTTTGGCTCACTCACCCTAATTTCTTTGATATGATCAAGGATTGGTGGCTGAACACTCATGTTCATGGCTCCTCCTGTATGTTCATACTGCAAACCAAACTAAAACTTCTAAAGAAGCATCTCAAGCATTGGAATCGACATACCTTCGGAAACATCTTCACTAGTAAGGCCCTTCTGGAACAGGAAATGGAAAATCTACAACAACAGATTATTTTAACTGGTAGAATAGAGGAAACATATCAGCATGAGCAGCATATTCACTCCAAGATAGAGGAGCAATACAAATAGTAATAGATCCTCTGGAATTAGAAATCCATAATTAAATGGCTTCAAGAAGGAAAACGCAACACCGCTTTCTTTCATCGCTCCACTATTCAGCACCGTATGCACAATCGCATTACACATCTAAAGAATAGTGAGGGGGGCAGACTAGAAACCTACAAAGACATAGAAACTGAGCTTGTCTCTTTCTATGAAGATCTCCTTAAAGAAAATGATGAGGACTGGGAAGCTTACATGCAATAGGTAACCTCTCACATTCCTACATTGGTCACAGCTGAACAAAAATTCCATGCTCATGCAGCCCACTACACTTCAGGAAGTTGAAACAACCATCAAACAAATGAAGGAAGATAAATCCCCCATACCAGATGGCTTCACTGTCAATTTTTTCCACTCATGCTGGGATCTGATCAAATACGAGATCTGGGATATTGTTGAAGAATCGCGCAACAACCAGAAGATTATACCGGCCATCAATGCCACTTTTCTCACGCTTATTCTTAAAGAGAACAAAGCTTCTACCCCTGGTAAGTACAGGCCAATATCCCTCTGCAATGTACTTTATAAAATTATCACCAAAGTCATAGGAAATCGCCTCAAGCCCCTTCTTCCTTCTCTCATCTCTTTGGAACAAATAGACTATGTAGAAGGGCATAAAATCCTTGATGGAATCATTCTGGCCCATGAAGTTATACACTCCCTCAAGCTCTCCAAAAATCCTAGTATGCTCCTTAATCTCGTTCTCTCCAAATCTTTCCACAAACTGAATTGGACCTTCATTGAAAGAACTTGCTTTTGGTTTCGATCACTCCTAGACACGTTGGATCCTCTGTCTCATTTCTACTACCTTATTCTATGTTCTTATCAATGGTGTCCCCTCTGAAACCTTCAACCCCTCACGTGGTATAAGGCAAGGAGTCCTGCTCTCCCCTTTCATATTCATCCTCATGAATGAAGGTTTGGAGCGAATGGTTACACATGCTACGAACTTGGGAACTCTCAAAGGTCTCTCACTCCACGAGCACACTCCTCTCACCCATCAACAATTTGTGGATGAAAACTTGTTAATGGGGCATCCCTCAGTCTAGGAAGCCATATCTTTCAACACCATACTTTTTACTTTTTCCAAAGCATTGGGTATGACCATCGATCTTGAAAAATCTGAGATCTTCTTCTTTAACACACCCTTACCTACCCAAAGAAATATCTCTAGAATTTTAGGCTTCAAAGCTTCCAAACTCCCTTCAAAATATCTTGGTGCCCCTCTCACTGACTCCGCTCTCAATCACTCCTCTTGGAGGGAAATTCTCACCAAACTATAACTTTGTCTCTCTCAGTGGACCTTACGCACACTCAACCTAGCCCGACACCTTGTTCTCATCAAATGTGTTCTTCAAGTAATGCCCCTCTACCTTTTTTTTTCTCTTGTTGCCCCCAAATGGGTTCTCAAATCCATTTGATCGCTACAATGAACCTTTCTCTCACAAGGGGAAAAAAATGCGCATCATTGGGCCCTTGTCAAATGGGATACTATATTCCATACCAAAACTTATGGAGGACTAGGCCTTTGGGATCCAACGCAGAGCAATGAAATTCTAAGTGATAAAATCTAGTGGAATTGGATCACCAAAAATAACAGCTAATGGGCACAACTCTTGAATAAAAAATATGCATTTGATTGGACAGCTCATAATCTAATCAGGTACTCTCAAGATATCAAAGGCTCCCTCATCTGGAATGCATCCAACTCTCAAAGAACTCTCATTCAGCAACACTTTTTTTGGGAAATCCATGATGGTTCCTTAGATAATTTCTGGATAGACTTCTGGAACCAGCTTCCACCACTTAAGACCAATTTTAATCTCCATCCCTTGCATGATCTCCTCCTGGTCCCCTCTTAAGAAAAAGTCCACACCTTTTGGGCTGAAAATGCGCAACAGGATTTCCAGGAATGGGCCACTCATGACAAATGGCATCCACTTCAACAATAGGCTTATTCAGATTCATTGTGGGAGGACATTCAACAACGCTGCATTAGAACCATACAATGCAACGAAATCCTTAGATGGGGTTGTAATCCCAAAGGCATGTTCACCATAAAAGAAGCTTATCAACTCCTTAATCGCTCCAATGAACAATCAAATCCATGTTGGACCAAAATATGGGGAACGAAAAACTTGCCCAAAGTCACGACCTTTCTTTGGCTCGTATCGCACAGGCGCATCCTCACTTGGGACAATCTCCTCAAGCGAGGTTTCATTGGACCTTCACAATGCTCGTTATGTAAAGAACAAGAGGAAACTTTGGATCATCTTCTCGATCAATGCTCCTTCTCCAATCAGCGATGGGACAAGATCATTTTTATCAGCAAGAGAATAGATCGATGCAAGGGTAACATCACACAAATCGTCAAGCATTGGCACACCCATCCCTATCAAAAACCCCTCCTCAATAGAATATGGTAGCTCATACCTGGATTTCTCATTTAGAAGGAATGCAACCTCTGGATTTTTGAAGGCAGAGAAAATCCAATGTAAAAGGTCTGGATCCAATGTCAACCATGTCCAAAGCAAGCTTTAGACAAGTTGAACGTCTAACTTAATGCAAGTGTATAACCAAACTCGTAACCATAACCTTAGTTCAACGAGAAGGGTGGCTTATTTGATAGCTTATGCGTGCTAACAGAAAAGGAGAATAATGAAGATGGCAGAGTCATGATAACTAAAAGGTACTCGAAGGTCGTATCATATCCATATAGGGATGAAATAAGATCATATTAGATTTAATTCGTACTATCATGAATCGGCATTAGTCATAATATCATATGGATGTGACCCTAATGGTATGACTCAGCTTTTTACCCAATAAAATTAAGCCAACACTTAATCATAGGTGTGAAAATATCATAAAAATTTTAAATTCAGCCTGTCATTTGACTTCTTATTCATACTGGCATTCGACCCTTCATATGATCCTTCATACAACTTTTTGTAAAAATGAGCTTGTTGGATCAAACTCCTGCTAATTGTGGCTTTTCCTAGGCTTCCCGATCTCACAAAAGTTATATGAAATAGTTTTCTGGCATTCTTCCTTATTCATCCAGGATTTTAAAACCGATTTCGATAATTGCATTATCTTGCAAACACTTTATCATTTGGCAATGATTCTTTTATAAGTAAAAATAAAGACAAACAATCAGCTAATCCTCCCCCAAACCAAAGATATGGCATGTCCCCAAGCCATACAAGAAAACTAAGTAATTTCCAAAATAAAGTAAGAAAGTTCAATCATGTTGTTGTA
Organism: Pseudotsuga menziesii; assembly: GCA_001517045.1. Lineage (NCBI taxonomy): Eukaryota > Viridiplantae > Streptophyta > Pinopsida > Pinales > Pinaceae > Pseudotsuga > Pseudotsuga menziesii. The sequence goes on along the minus strand of LPNX010968564.1, from coordinate 114,662 downwards.
AGTGTGTAAAAGAAAGAAAACGTAACTAATAAATGGAAAGGATTCAGATATATATATTGAAAAATAACAATGCTAAAATATATAATTGTATAAATTTATCATCTACCATGTGATGAAGAGATAAGGGAAAGGATCATAGGGAAAACTAGTCACCCTCGACTTGTTGTAAAGATATCTTTTCATCTCAAAAATTCTTGAGCTCACCTTCAAATTTGTAGGAGTTTACAGCTATGGGTCCCATTTCTAGGATAAACATATCCTAGATATTGATTGGATTCAGATTGTCGAATCCAAGGCCATCTTACAGTGATTCTTTAATGACATGATAAACAATAGGCCTAAACATATTTTACCGTTAAACCATGTGCCTAGTGGTGCATTAACCATATCTCTTCTACCTGATATTGCCCCGCTGCCAGCAGGCCTGTTTAGTACCTCGACGGGTTTATCTTGGTACCATGCAAGCATAGCCCCGATGTCAGCGAGCCTATTTAGTACCCCGATGAGTTTACTTGCATTTATCGAACTTCCTTATTGTTAGTTTGTTACTTAGCATTGACTCGCTACCAGCAGGCCTGTTCAGTACCCTTACGGGTTTGCCTTGTATAAAGATTATGAGTATATGAAATCGATTAGTACTAGAGAGTGCCAAGCCCTGCTAAACACATGAGTTAATTTTTTTTTCTTCATAAAATGGCCTTAATTATAAATCATGTCAAAAGAGAATAACTTAAAGGTGTTCTTGGGCCTTTCAGTCCATTTTCTTTATAAAAGATAATGTTCCCCACAAGCAAAAATTCCACTTATCCTGGAGTGCTCTCAAAAATATTTAAGAGTCAAGTTTTGATAACAAGTGTAGATGAGCTAGTAACCTATAGGTATTAAAATTCTGGAAAACATGATAATTGAAATGCATCTTTTGAGCACTTGTTAAAGTAATCAGGAATGTACATATCTGAATCAAACCATCGTATATAATAACAAAATCATAAAATAAATGGTTTAAGAATTAGAATTCAAAGTCAAGATTAGTGTTTTTAGAGCACTTTCCTTTTCAGATAATATCCTATAGAAAAAACCCATTTGTAATTGAATTTCAAAACCATTTATTAGATGATTTATCTTATTCTTGAAAACATAGAAGAAGAGTCCCATATGATTAGACATGACTCTTATTTATTCAAAGTGATATACACATACTAACATATTTACAAATGATGATAACCTATAATATTTTTAAGAATCAGGAGGAGGAAGAGTCTTTGGAGAGAGAAGTCCAATGATTACCTCTATCTTGATAGGATCCGGCTTGATCACCTAGGGCAAAACATGATGCCCCATGCACATATAACATGGAGGAATTTTATTTAATGGACATTCCTGTCGAGGATGTTTAGTTTTACATTTTGGACAGACATTGCTTTTTGCTGCTTGTTCTTCTTCCTGGTTCTTTAGGTAGGTTTGGTTTCTAGAGTGAGTGTACCTAGAAGGTTTCTTTTGAGGTGGGAATGGGGCAACCCAACATGCTTTTCCAGGAGAAATATTCCTTTGATCACTCATTCTCTTATTGGTTCTTATAGGAGTAGGGGATGCTACTATGGATGTGTCAATTTGTGGGGTTACTATTACCAAAGAGAGCTTCCACCTAGGTAAGATTAATGAAATTAATAAAGTTCAGCTTCCTTACTTCAAGAGTTATATTATCTGACTTTGTTACTTAGTGGAAGATTAAGAGGTTCCCTACTTACTTCTTTTTTAATTTTGTCAAGAATAGGGCCCTCAGGTCCCCTTGCCAGGATCTCTTCTCTTTATATAATTCCCCCCTTTGTAAGAATCTCTTTATGTATCCAGTAAAACTACTTCCTATAAGTGTTCTCTCTCTTTTTTTTTTCTTTTTTTTTCAATGACTTTTCACTGAGTTGATGGTTGGAGTCAAAATGTTTCTTAAAACTTAACAAAATTTTACTATCTTAACGAATCTATCCTATACTACTACTACTACTACTAGATTTGGGGGTGATTGTTATAACAGATGCACAGGTTCTTACCTCTCGTCTTACTGCTCCCCCGTTACCAGCCTACATCTATTCTACCTTACGAAACAACTCCTCGGCAACGACGCCAAAAATGTTGGGAAAAATATTGTCTTGAATAATTTACCTAATATTTAATTATCGACCGAGGTTAGTAGGCTTAGAGTTGCTACAAAATATATGCGAAGGTAGAGAGTATCGTGGTAATACTTCGATAAGTTAAAGATCGAAATACCTTGAGTTGAACTCCTAAGGATCTAATTAAGTTAAGTTAATAAAACAAAGGTCTAGGCAGAGTAACATCAAACTTAATTATAAATGTCTGGATATAAACAGTGTTATGACAATGAACTATTCTATCTTGAGAAATTGACTACATCAAGAAGGATTTACAATTTACTACTTTTGAAAAACTATACATACACTAACTAATATACATAAATCAAACTAAATCATATTAATTCCACTCTCCTTGATTATTTTGAGGGTAATCATTTACTGTAATAGGAACTGGCGTAGGAGAGGTATCAAAATGGCTCTCAAAAGAAGTACAAAAGCTAAATGGGATTTTAAGTCTAGTTTGATCTCCACAAAAATGTGTAAACTGAGAAATGTCCAGTTACAAGAAATCGTAAACATGATTATTTATACACAACTAACTCCTATTTACAAAATACTATCAGAAAGTAGACATAATTTATGAACAAACAAAAAACTTAGAAGATGATCTAAACTCTACTTTATGGATTCCTTTAACTATTACATGCTGAAGAGAACAAATTGTATTAATATAAGCAATGTGTAAACTACTTAATCTATCAATGCATGTAACTTAGACCTTATATATAAAAGAACAACTTAAATCATAGGTTCAATTACAAATCAATACAATGAGTTAAACTACATGACATCATTCCTATGCATAAGGTAAAAAGAAATAAGGAAAAGAAATAAGGTTTAACAAAGGTGTCTAAACAATCTTATCTAAAGGTCTTAAGGGAAAATACAATTATTATTTAACCATTACTATCAAGACCGAATCAGAAAACTAAGAAAATAGGATTAAAACAGAGTAAAGACACACATGATTGAATGAGCGACTAGATAGCATGTGGAAACAAAGGTTTGTATAAAGGGTGGAATAGACTGTCTGAATGACAGTCTGTTTGAAGAAAATGCTAAAACTTTAAGAAAACAATGAATCTAAATGGTTTATTGAAGAGCAGCTGCCTCATGCATGTGCTAATGCAATGTAAAAGCAAGAATTAAACCTACTTAATGATTGAATTCCATAACAATATAGCCTAAGCTAATTTCATAATTCAAAGCATCATTTAACAAACTAACATACTCTTAAGCATATTCATAACAAAAACTAGAATAAACAAAACTAGATTTACTATAATTTAGACAAAGGAATTTAATCTAGAAATCAAGCAATGAATTATAAAGACTTTGCAGAAGAACTTGGAAACTATACTAGGCGCAAAATAATCTGAAAGCTATTCTAAGTGCAAAAGAATCTGAAAGCTATTCTAGGTGTGACCGGTTGCTACTTGATAAAAAGAATCCTACATACTCAACATAATATTGAGCTGAAATCTATGCTACATGAGACATGAATGATTACAGAAACAAAACTACACAAACAACTTATAAGCAAAATTATACTAATTGCAGAGGAAAGAAATAACAAAACCTACACAAAGATGTAAAAACTTTGTTTGTCGGGGGGCCCTCCCAGCGAACAGAGTAATGCTCTTCTTAATCGAACACTATCATGCACAGCGCAACAAGACTTTCATTAAATTAAAAGGGTAGCGTTACCGAGTTTTCAGACTTAACTGATTGTGTCAAATAAAAGATAGAGACTCAAAAGACTCATTCCTAAGTCACCTGACAGCATTTATATATACATTGTTTGATGGAGGGTGAGCAAGTCGACCCTTTAGTGGTTGACTGCTATTCACGATAAGGTAGTCGTTATGGAAAATAAGTGCATTAACAACTAACAGATGGCAGTTCCTCCTTTGGCACGCGATGTGGCTTATGACTTCAGTCCAAATCAAAGTCGGCGTCAAGGTGTCATGCAGAGACATTAGATGGGAACTTCTTCTAGAATAAGACTAATGTTGAGATGCCGGTGCGTGGTGATGACAGTTCCTTGCCGTTTCATTCCTTTAATGCATATAAATATACTACCAACGATGCGCGGTTTGTTTGGCAATCTGGACGGCAAGATGGATATGCTCTCCATATATCTAGCTAAACGTGTGTCTGTTTGTTAGCCTGTCTAAAAGACCATATAACCTACAAACAATAATACAATTGAATTAATATATTGAATGCGCTTCATATTATGCCAATTTTAACCATTGAAACCGTAAAATGATGATAATAAACATAATTGACATAAAACTTAAATTTATTTATACATGAGGCTTGAATGGTGAGCTGCATGATGCAAAAGATGCCAAAAGGTAACAAAATATGCGTTAATATGTAAATTATTTAACCCAAAAATAGTGACAAAATGGGGACCAACAATCCCTCCATTATAAACTGAGGCTGGAGACATTAACAATGGAAGAGAACAAAGTGAAGAAATCAATTCTAGGTACAAGGAGATTAGAAAAGAACTAGGATTTGTAGACATGGATGATAAGGAAGATAATGAGGATCTTAAGACATTAATTAAATCGACTCTTGAAGGGATGACCAAACATTTTATTCAAGGGTTCAAATTGTTGGCTAGCCAACTTGGGGGCAAGTCAACACTAGGAGAAGTAGTAGTTCACCTCATGTTGAGAAGAAGACCAATGGGGAAGCCATTTTTTCGAAGACTGGACGTCATAACTGACCCCATGAGTTCAAGAATCAGAATGGACCTGCAATACCTAAGTTTTTAGATTCCAGAGAAGGCCCTTACACTACTTGTGATGTGAGGGAAGCAGCAAATTATTGACAGAAACTAAGTGATGAATGTATGAAAGTCCTACCTTTCGATCAGTTCATTAGAGCTTCTTTTTAGTTTAAGCAAGGAGGAATTTGGAATAGGGAACCTCCTCTTAATCATGAATTAAAGTACACCATGGGAAAAGTAACTATTCCTTCCTTTGATAGTTCCTCACAAATGTTTGTTAGTGCTTGGTTGCAAAAATTGAGCGTGTATTTTCAGTTAAATCCTATTGTTGAAGAAGATGGATTGAAAATGGCCATTTTACATCTTGAAGGGGAAGCTAGTGATTGGTGGTTGCATGGTCTTATAACCTTGGGACATGATCAGATTTTATCTTGTGAGGCTTTCTCCAATGCATTAATGGAGAGATTTGAGAGGAAAGACCCCGAACTTCCTTTTAAATAACTAGCACAATTGAAACAAGTAGGAACTCTCGAAGCATATATGTTAGAATTTGAAAAGCTTTTAGTAATGGTTTCTAATATATCTATGGTTAGGTTGCTTTTATTATTTACTGAAGGATTGACAAAACCTTTGAGAGGGCTCGTGAAATCCCACAAGACAACCACATTGAAGGATGCCATGAATTTGACAAGAGATTTGCAGAATGTGTTTCCAAGAACCAAATACCCCTCAAAGCCAAATTTCCCTTCCAAGTTCAAGGAATGTAAGAAACCATGGAAAAATGACTCCTATACCAAAGAAAATAAAGGAGGACCAAGCAAAGAATAACTTAGAAGAAAGAAGCTATGTTTCACATGCCAACAACCTTGGGTTCCGAGACATAGATGTGACAAGGGGAAGGCACACTACATGGAAGTTTTATCTGAAGGTGATGGAGAGAGGGAGGAAGAGGAGGAATCACAACTTACAGCCCAAGAAGAGGGGTATGAAACAATAGAAGAAGAACATCCCACTCCCGAGACAGGAAAATTTGCAGTACTCTCAGGTGTACCTAGGTTCTACACCTTGAGGCACAAGGGTAACATAAAGGCCAAAAGTTCACGGTTCTAGTGGATGGTGGAGCCACTCATAACTTCATAGATGCAGCCTTGGTGGAGAGGAGAAAGTTACAAGCTAAAAATTTTGATGGTTTCACAGTCATCATTCCATGTAACAATTCTATGGACTGCACTAAATGGATTCGAAAGCTTCAAGTTACTATAGGAAATCATACTATCACTGACAATTTTTATGTAGTGAATGTGGATGATACAAGTGTGGTTTTGGGAGTACAATGGTTGTATTCTTTAGGGGAACATACAGTGAACTATCAAGTCCCTGAAATGAGGTTCAAAAATTCAGAAGGTAACCCCATCTTGTTGAGGGGAATGCACACTTACCCAAATCAAGTGGTTTCCTCTCACAACATGAGGTCTATCTTGAGATATGGAGACATAGAATGGGTTGTTGAATGTTTAATTACATCTTCTGAACCTCACTTGAAGGTTTCCAAGCATCCTAAGAAGATAAAACAACTATTGAGTAAGTATGAGAGGGTTTTTGGAGACATTCCCCTAGGAAGACCACTAGACAGAGGGGTGGAGCATATCATTGAGTTAGAGATAGGAACACAACCTATCAAAATGAAACCCTATAGACACCCCAAAAGGACTCGAGATTAGATTGAGGAGGCCATTAAAGAACTCTTGGAGTTGGGTCTCATAAGACCTAGTTCCAGCCCATATGCTTCTTCATTTGTTATGGTAAAGAAAAAGGATGGAATTTTGAGGATGTGCATTTATTTTAGAGCATTAAATAAGAAGACAGTGAAGAATAGATATCCCATCTCAATGATTGATGAGCTCCATGGAGCCAAGTTCTTCTCAAAGATTGACCTTAGATCTGGTTATTATCAAATTCGAATGAGGGAAGAAGACACACCAATACTGCTTTTAGATCCACTATGGTCACTTTGAGTTTGTTTCTATGCCCTTTGGCTTGACAAATGCACCCACCACATTCCAATCATGCATGAACAATATCTTCCACAAGAAACTTTGTAAGTTTGTACTAGTTTTCTTAGATGGCATTCTTATTTACAATAAAACTTGGAAGGAACATTTGCATCATCTAGAAGAGGTATTAAAATTCCTACATGATCAATCTTTGTTTTTTAAACTGTCAAAATGTGAGTTTGGTTTGACAGAGCTCTTGTAAATTGGACACATCATTGGTCAACATGGTGTGAAGGTGGATATGGAGAAAATAAGAGCCATTATAGAATGGCCTCATCCCAAAAATCTCACTGAATTGAGAGGATTCATTGGAATTTGCACCTACTATAGAAAGTTTGTGAAAGGGTTCTCCCAACTCACTTCACCTCTCACTGATTTGACAAAGAAATATTCTTTCCAATTGCATGAAGGGGCTGAAAAATATTTCCAATGAATGAAAGAGGTAATAAGCAACTGTCTTATTCTAGCCTTGCCCGATTTTTCTAAACCATTTGTCTTGGAATGTGATGCATCATGAGAAGGCATTAGAGAATTCCTAAAACAAGGACAACACCCAATAGATTTTGAGAGTAGGAATATACAGCCACATGAGAAGATTTACTCCATTTATGATAAATAAATGTTAGCCATCATGCATGCTTTGATCAAGTTTAGACAATACTTGGTGGGAAACAAATTTGTGGTAAAAACTGATCATAACAACTTAAGGTACTTCCTCACTCAAAAGGATCCAAATGAAAGGCAGCAAAAGTGGGTGAGTAAGACTCAAGAATTTGACTTTGATATTGAATATGTGAAGGGCAAAAATAATGTGGTAGTTGATGCCTTATCTAGAAGACCTTCTACTTCTCTAATGGATGTAGCAGAGAATTGGAAAGCCGCATTAGAAGTAGAGTATTCCAAGGATAAGTTTTCTTGTGAACTTTTTGATGGGACTAACCATGATGATAGGTATAAGGTGTTGGAAGGAATCATCTGCTACAAATATAGAATCTATTTGATCCCTAGTTCAAGTTTGAAGGAGAAAATTTTAAAGAAAGCTCACGATTCTCCTCTAGCAGGTCACCCCGGTTTCTTCAAAACATACCGAATGTTGAGGGAAATATTCTCATAGAAAGGATTGAAGGTTGATGTTCTTAAGTATGTTAATGAATGCCTCATGTGTCAGCAAAATAAAGTGGAGCACTTTCATCCAGCTGGCCTCTTACACCCCTTGCCTATTCCAGAATAAAAATGGGAGAGCATTTCCATGGACTTCATCACTGGTTTACCCAAGGTATTTGGTAAGGATTGCATATTTGTGGTGGTGGATAGGATCACTAAATTTTCTCGTTTATTTGTTGTTACTACCACTTTCACTGTTGTACAAGTGGCTAGACCGTATTTTAAAAAAATTTCAGATTGCATGGGCTTCCTAAGAGCATTGTTAGTGACAGAGATAATAGATCTTTGAGTGCATTTTGGAAAGAACTCTTCAAAATGGTGGGGACAAATTTGACAACTGGCACAAGCTATCATCCACAAACTGATGGCCAAACAGAGAGGATGAATCAATGGTTGGAAGGATACTTGAGGAACTATGTTAGTGGGAAGCAAAAAGAATGGATAAAATGGTTGCATTTGGGTGAGTTTTGTTACAATACTACCTTTCATATGTCCACTGGCATGTCTCCTTTCAAATCACTTTATGGTTATGATGCATCCACTTTTATTGAGCACATTTTTGGTGATAGTAGAGCTCTAAAGGCTAAGAATTGGATTGAAGAGAGTTAATAAATTTGAAGGTTTTGAAAGATAACTTGCAGGTTGCCCAAAATCAACAAAAACAATATGCTGAGAAGCATAGAGTGGATAGGAATTTCCAAGTGAATGACTTGGTGTGTTTGAGGTTGCATCCCTACAAACAAACCACCACAAAAGGTAAAGGTTCAGAATATNGGTTGGAGAAGTGGCCTATGAATTGGAGCTTCCCATGGGAAGTAAAATTCATAATGTATTTCATGTTTCATGTCTAAAGAAGGTTATAGGTCAGCATATTTCAATTTCAGATACTTTACCTCTTGTGACATACCCATATAACCTACCAAACTGCATATAAAAAAAAATCTTTACATAAACATATGTCATTAGCCATAACCCTTGTGTTCATTCTCTATTATATCTGAATGTTAATTGTGGGATTTGTGCTTATTACCAACCCATATTCAGGTCCTTCGGCTCTATAGATGATCCATCAAACATCACAAAAATACAAATAAACCCTAAGGAGAATAGCCTTAAGGCCCATCCTTCATCCTCTATCTGGTTGGGTCCCAAAACCCAAGCTAGAATTCTTTTGGAGCAATCCTTCCACAACGAGCTCCCCCTTCCACAAATCTGCTTCCGTAATGCGGATTGCGGATTGTGGAAACGCTTAACTGCGCTATGACTCTACCCTTCCGCAATCCCGCTTCCACAATGCGTATTTTGGAAACACAAATCCATTTCAACTTTTACCCTTCCTCAATTCCACTTCTGACACGCGTGTTACCTCCTAAATAAATTAGGCTTCACTAGGTCAAACTCGAAAAATTTATTTTTTGCATAGTGATCAAGATTTCAGGCACATTATGAAATAGTTTAGTATGTTTAACAAAGTGGGGATGCCTTCTGCTTTGTTTTTCCATAAAAAATCAAAGTTTATCTTTCAGTGGCTTAGGTGAAATTCTCAACAATTCATTAGCCACCGAAAATCCCAGCTTTTGGCAGCTTAATAGTTTGGTCCAGGAATACATTAACCACCGAAAAGCTCATTAACTACGTTTTTAAAATATAATTTTGGAGAAAAGCTTTCGGTGGCTTAGGTGAACTTCTCAACAGTTCATTAGCCACCGAAAAGCCCATCTTTCGGCAGCTAAAAACATGATCCAAGATTACTTTAACCATCGAAAGCTCCAAAAGAAGAAAATGGTTCGTACATCCATCAAAATCAACCACAGTCATCATGAGGAGCGCCACTATCGAGCACTTAACCGCCAAAAAGACTAAGACTGCAAAAAATCATGAATTAGTAAAGAAGAGGTCGTTATTAAACCAAAGTGACTGATAAAATACCCAAAACCTAGCTACCCTCCACCTGTCCCATGATTGCAGTCGAACCACCACAAAGCGTTAAGTTCCAGTTAAATTGATCACTGCACTGGCCATCTCACAAGTCTCATCAGAACTTACTGTCCCCATGCTCAAGTACCAATCACTGATCAGTCCCATCAAAATCAGCACCCTCTCCTCAATTTGTTCCACATTTCCTGCATGCATTCTCACTAATCCAAGCCCTCTCTGTATCCAACACTGTAGTATCCTTCCCTAGGGTTTGAATTTCAATTTTGCAGGCGTAGAAGAACATTCAAGAAGATGAAGAGAGGAGGAGGACCTGCTCAAAAAACTCAAAACACAGGTTTTCGTGGCTAAGCGTTGTTTCAAAACGGTCTCTAAGCCACCAAAAGCGGACTTTCGGCAGCTAAAACCGAAATTCCAAGGCGCTCCAAGCCACCGAAATTGACGTTTTACTATGAAAAGGAATCATTTTAAGACGATGATTATGAGGGACTAGAGAATCATTTTGCAAAATGCTCAGAGGTTTTTGTTCCTAACATGTCAAAGAATAATAACCTCTCTCAATTTTCCTACAGGTGTTGCATATTGGGAGAGTCAAATCCATCTCTGAGCCCTAATTTTCGGATCTTAGAATTTCCATGTTTGACACATGTTTTTGAAATACAGATCTCGGGCAAATGAAAATGAATTTCAAAAAACTGAGAGAGGTTTATTTTCACAAAAAAAAACAATATACAAAAATCTATTTCTGTTTATACACAGGTGTCACATATTTGGAGAACCAAATCCATCTCTGAGCCCCAGTTTTTTTGCAGTTTGGCCAAATTTTTGGTGCAAAAGATGACCTGTCAGTCCTCCAGGTGGCATTTTTCGACCTCATCTATTAGTCCATGAAGATTTGCTGTAGATGTTCAAGAGTTTGAATATCATCCTAGATCTCAAAAAACCAATCAGCTGCTGAGGCAGGTGTATGAACTAGAAGTCTTGGAGAGGGAAATCAAAAGAAAAAATGGTAGGATAACCAAGAGGAATGCAGAGTTATATGATTCTCTACAGGTGAAAATGAAGTATATCCTGCTACAAAAGAGAAATATGAGATTAATGAAGGACAACGCCAGTCTCTACAGGAAGATCAGGCTAGCAAGGTTGCAGGCAAAGAATTCAAACCCTAAATCTTCAACACACCTTGCGCTTGAAACCCTAGCAGAGGCAGCAATAAACCTACAGGATCTAGAGGTAGCCTGTGATGCTGCTGATATTCCAAACCCTATGTAGGTTGCAGAAATACCAGAAAGACAGAAGTGGAGCTATAAAAGGTTGATTAAAAGACTAATTAAAATTTTGTAGAAACAGAGCTTTCAGTGGCTTAGGTGAACACAACAGTTGTTCATTAGCCATCGAAAGCAGAGCTTTTGGCAGCTTACAGACCCATAATTTTGTTCTCTTAACCACCGAAAGCACATAAATAGTGCAGAAAGACATTCTTCCACACATAACCAATTTTGATTGATCAAGACACGTTAGGGATGAGTTATGAAGCTGAAGATTAATTAAAGGCACCAACATATTGGGTCTGTTCCAGTTTTGAAGGTGCCATCGAGGTGAAAAGGGTCACAAACCCTATCTACTTTTGACAAACTGTGACTTATCTATCAGATAACAGGGCCTAGTTCTACTTCAGTGATCACTGTAGTTGTTAAAGGGTTCAAGGAGTGAACAAGTATTAGAGTTAGATATACTAGCACTTAAGTTAGGGTTTTTGAACTAATTTTTGCAAAAACAATTATGTTATCTATTTTTAGTAAATCGGATCCAACTTTTCAAGATCTGAAATAAATTTTGTAAAGGCTATAAAGCCTAAGACTTATGTTGAAGCAGGGGTTCAACTTTAGAGACTTTTAGACCCTTATTGTTATCAAGCTTCTCATGTTATTGATCATTTAATATAAGCTCTTTTGCCATTATATGTTCAGGTTCCATCTCTTTTCTGTTATGTACTTGTGCTTGGATGTCTGATTTAGGTTTATTATTTTTGTCTAATACCAGATAGCTGTCATCATATCTATGTGTTGATGAGTTGAATTGCAAGTATTTTTCCTTGTTATGATTAGCCATTCATATGTGATTGTTTTATATATGAATCTACCAACATAGTAAGTTCTCCATGTATTCACCTTATTATCAACCCTCTGAACATTGGTGGTTAGAAGCCTTACCTTTTGATTGAGTTTTATGCATGTCTTGAGTGGGTGAGGACCTTTAGGTCATATGACTTGATCCATTTAGAAAACCATTAAAAACATTTAAGTTGCAGGAATCCTCGAGTTGCAACCTAGAGGAGTTTCCTAGAGGGCTAACAAATTGGCGTCGTTGCTGGGGAGACGAGATTGAAACTTAGCTTCCTTGGGAGAGGACATAGATCCTACTTTGATGATAGATAAAGTCTGGACACTATTCTGGTTGTAATCATCTATCTAGCGACTCCATTGGAATAAGGTGGCTTCAAGAAGACCAAGTACTAGAGAAAACCCTCAAGGGCCACCAGTAACAACTGTTTCAGATCCTGAAGAGATTCTAAGAAGAGCTAGGGCTTCACTAAGACAGACCTCCAGAGCTGCAAGGGGAGCTACCTCAGGTATTTCCAGAGTTATTTCTATTGTTATATCAAATAGACCTCCATTTCAATCTTCTTCTGCTGAAACATCTAGTTCTCAGAATTTTATAAGTAAATCAGAAAATTTTAGGGTTGAGGAATCTTCAAGCACTTATGCTTGTGAAGATCTCATCCCTGGCGACTCCATGAAGGACGAATTCAGTGGCGACTCCACAATATTTAGATATCAAAAGCATTTTCTACTCTTTTGGCTCGAAGGTTTGCACCTCTTGACTTCTCTTCATTTCCTGGTTTCCCACATCCAATACCTGATATGTCCGAATGGGGAGATTTTCTACCTGTCTTCAAAGAGGAGAAAGAAGACAATCCTGTAGAACACCTCCTCAAGTTTCATGAATGCATGGATCTATTAGATCAACAGCATGAAGATGTTCATATGAAGATTTTCATGTATTCATTGTATGGTGATGCATGTAAGTGGTATTTTTCTTTACCTCCTTCCAGCATTTCATCATTGAAGGATTTTCACTGAGCATTGCAAAATGTATTTTTCAGATGAGCTTGTATTTGGTAATTGTTGTGATGAATATGAATTACATCATAAGGCTAAAGATGTAAATAGAGACGAATCTCTCCCTCACAATATGCAGCAGCCCTTCAAGAATATTTAAGATGATGCACTTTTCCATCAACATGAACTAGAAATGAATTATAAAGGAGTTGAATGTCTTCCTACCATCATTAAATCTGATTGTTATGAATCTGAGGAATTGATTTCTTTAACTACACATGGAAATGATCAGCTTTCTGCTGGTCAAATGACCATTGAAATAAGTAAGGCTAGCTCACATTTTCCAGATTTGCAGATCAAGGGAATCTGTAGTAACCATGAGGAACAAGATTTTCAGGGATTGTCTAATCTCCAGCTAGAACATTAGGAAGATATTCCTTCTCCTTATGAATATGTTGCTTCAAATTATGACAAGGAACTAGGTAATATTTTTCCCGGTCTGTTTCAAAATTTTATTGCTAATACTCCTATATTCGACCAATACAGTGATGAGGAAGAAGATGTTAAAATTTGTGAAGACCCATTGTTTACTCAAATTTCATCTAGTTCTTCTTTTTAGCAGAGAGAGGATAAAAAATGTGTGCATGCTGTGATAGATGCTTGTTACGAATCTGCTGCTCAAAGGTCCAATAAAGATCTTTTTAGTTTTGATATATCCTGCAAAGATATTATTGAGGAAGAGGAAATTGTTAGCTGTGATAAGCCAACATATCATCATGATGAATTCATATTACGTAAATATGGTGAAGGGGAGCAAAAAGGTTTAGATCAGATGTTGAGCTTGCATTTTGATCCAACAAAGGTTGAGCATTCCACATTCAACATTGACATCAGTGAAGGAAAAGATCAGCAGCATAAAAAGGTATTTCCCATTGGCTTTTATGACCTTGTTGCTGACTATCTGGAACTTATGAGCAACATAGATATCAAAATATTATTGTCATAGAAAAGTTGGTTTTATCATCGGTTCAAACCACTTTTTTGTTGGCTATGCATTCCATTATTTTTCGGGTCAAGATCAAGAACAGGTTTAGTAAATTAGTTTATGACATGGCTTCATTGGAAGCATGAATTTACTTGATTAAGAAATGATACATGGTTAGAGTAGGAGTAGATAGGAAAACAAGCTCTTAATATGAGCAGCTAGGTCATTTTTAGTTGTTTTCATGAATAAGCAAAGCGGGCTACAGGCAGATTGCAGGGAATCAGTTATAAAAGGCAAATGAATCCATGCCCAATGGAACAGTAGAAGATAGGTTTAATTATTATTTTTTAGAAAAGGCATTTGGTCTAGGGTTCTTGGGACCTCACAGGAAGGTTCCCATCCCCGAGTAGGAGCCAGATGTTATCTCCTAAATAAATTAGTCTTCACTAGGTCAAACTCATTAAATTTATTTTTTGCATAGTGATTTCAGGCACATTATGAAATATTTTGGTATGTTTAACAAAGTGGGGATTCCTTGTGCTCTATTTTTCCATAAAAAATCAAAGTTTAGCTTTCGGTGGCTTAGGAAAAATTCTCAACAATTCATTAGCCACCGAAAATCCCTGCTTTCATAAGCTTAATAGTTTGGTCCAGGAATACATTAACCACTGAAAAGCTCATTAACTACGTTTTTTAAATATAATTTTGGAGAAAAGCTTCCAGTGGCTTAGGAGAACTTCTCAACAGTTCATTAGCCACTAAAAAGCCCATATTTCAGCATCTAAAAATAGGATCCAAGATTACTTTAACCACCGAAAGATCCAAAAGAAGAAAACAGTTAGTACATCCGTCAAAATCAACCACCGTCATCATGAGGAGCACCACTATCAAGCACTTAACCACTGAAAAGACTGGGACTGTAGAAAATCATGAATTGGTAAAGATGAGGTCGTTATTAAACCAAAGTGACTGATAAAAGACCCAAACCCTAGCTACCCTCCACCTATCCCATGACTGCAGTCAAACCACCACAAAGCGTGAAGTTCCAGTTAAATTGATCACTACACTGGCCATCTCACGGGTCTCATCAGAACTTACTGCCCCCCTGCTCAAGTACCAATCACTGATCTATCCCCTCAAAATCAGCACCCTCTCCTCAATTCATTCTACATTTCCTGCATGCATTCTCACTGAGCCAAACCCTCTCTGGATCCAACATTGTAGTATCCTTCCCTAGGGTTTGAATTTCAATTTTGCAAGCGCAGAAGAACATTCAAGAAGATGAAGAGAGGAGGAGGACTTGCTCAAAAAACTCAAAACACGGGTTTCTATGTCTAAGCGTTGTTTCAAAACGGTCTCTAGGCCACCAAAAGTGGACTTTCGGCAGCTAAAACCGAAATTTCAGGGCTCTCCAAGCCACCGAAATTGGAGTTTTACTATGAAAAGGCATCATTTTAAAACGGTGATTATGAGTGACTGGAGAATCATTTTGAACAACGCTTGAAGGTTTTTGTTCCTAACATGTCATAGAACAATAACCTCTCTCATTTTTTTACAGGTGTTTCATATTGGGAGAATCGAATCCATCTCTGATCCCCAATTTTCGGATCTCAGAATTTCCCTGTTTGACACATGTTTTTGAAATACATATCTCAGGAAAATGAAAATGAATTTCAAAAAACTGAGAGAGGTTTTTTTTCTCAAAACAAACCAATATAAAAAAACCTCTTTCGGTTTATATACAGGTGTCAAAGATTTGGAGAACCAAATCCATCTCTGAGCCCTAGTTTTTCAGCAGTTTGGCAAATTTTGGGGCAAAAGATGACCTGTCAGTCCTCCAGGTGGCATTTTTCAACCTCATCTATCAGTCCATGATGATTTGCTACAGATGTTGAAGAGTTCTAAGATTAGCCTAGATCCCAGAAAACCAATCAGCTGTTGAGGCAGGTGTATGAGCTAGAGGTCTTGGAGAGGGAAATCAAAAGAACAAATGGTAGGATAACCAAGAGGAATGTAGAGTTATATGATTCTCTAAAGGAGATGAAAATGAAGTATATCCTGCTGCAAAAGAGAAATTTGAGATTAATGAAGGACAACACCAGTCTCTACAGGAATATCAAGCTGGCAAGGTTGTAGGCAAAGAATTCAAACCCTAAATCTTAAGCACACCTTGTGCTTGAAACCATAGCAGAAGTAGCAATAAACTTACAGGATCTAGAGGTAGCCTGTGATGCTGCTGATATTCCAAACCCTATGCAGGTTGCAAAAATACCAGAAAGACAGAAGTGGAGCTGTAAAAGGTTGATTAAAATACTAATTAAAATTTTGCAAAAACAAAGCTTTCGGTGGCTTAGGCGAACGCAACAGCTGTTCATTAGCCACCGAAATCAGTTCTTTCGGTAGCTTACAGACCCATAATTTTGTTCTCTTCACCACCAAAGCAGAGCTTTTGACAGCTTACAGACCCATAATTTTGTTCTCTTCACCACCGAAAGCACAGAAATAGTGCAGAAAGACATTCTTCCACACATAACCAATTTTGATTGATCCAGACACCTTAGGGATGAGTTATGAAGTTGAAGATTAATTAAAGGCACCACCAGATTGGGTCTGTTCTAGTTTTGAAGGTGCCAATGAGGTGAAAAGGGTCACAAACCCTACCTACTTTTGACAAACTGTGACTTATCTGTCAGATAACAGGGCCTAGTTCTACTTTAGTGATCACTGCAGTTGTTAAAAAGTTCAAGGAGTGAACAAGTATCAAAGTTAGATATACCAGCACTTAAGTTAGGGTTTTTGACCTAATTTTTGTAAAAACGGTTATGTTATCTATTTTTAGTAAATCAGATCCAACTTTTCAGGATCTGAAATAAATTTTGTAAAGGCTATATAGCCTAAGACTTATGTTGAAGCAGGGGTTCAACTTCAGAGACTTTTAGACCCTTATTGTTATCAAGCTTCTCATGTTATTCATCATTTAATATAAGCTCTTTTGCCATTATATGTCCAAGTTCCATCTCTTTTATGTTCTGTACTTGTGATTGGATGTCTTATTCAAGTTTATTCTTTTTGTCTAATACCAGATAGTTGTCATCCTATCTATGTGTTGATGAGTTGAATTGAAAGTATTTTTCCTTGTTATGATTAGCCATTCATATGTGATTGTTTTATATATGAATCTGCTAGCATAGTAAGTTCTCCATTTATTCACCTTATTATCAACCCTCTGAACATTGGTGGTTAGAAGCCTTACCTTTTGATTGAGTTTTATGCATGTCTTGAGTGGGTGAGGTCCATTAGGTCATCTGACTTGATCCATTTATAAAACCATTAAAAACATTTAAGTTACCAAGCATCCTCGAGTTGCAACCTAGAGGAGTTTCCAGGAGAGCTAACAATGCGGATTGCAGATTGCGGAAAACACACAATCCTTTATAAATTACTTCCACTTTCTGCCTTCCACAAAGCAGATTGTAGATTATGGAAACCCTTGAAATCTTTATAACTTTAGCTTCCTCTTTCAAATTTCCACAGTGCCGATTGCAGGTTGCGGAAACACTTATCATCTTCACAAATTTCACTTTTGCTTTCCACTTTCCGCAATGCGGATTGCGAATTGCAGAAACACTTACCATCTTCACAATTTTCACTTTTGATTTTCGCAATGCAGATTACAGATTACGAAAACACTTACCGTCTTCACAAGTTTCACTTCCGCCTTTCACTTTCTACAATGCGGATTCAAATTGCGGAAACACTTACCATCTTCACAATTTTCACTTCCGCTTTCCACTTTCTGCAATGCGGATTGTGGATTTCGGAAACCCTTAAATACTTTATGATTTTGATTTCCGCATCCGAAATGTGGATTGTGGTTTGTGAAACCCTTATATTTTGTAGAATTTACCCTCCACTTTTCGCTTTTGCAATGCGGATTACGGGTTGCAGAAACCCTTAAGTTCTCTATGTTTTAACTTCCTCTTTCTGCTTCTGCAATGCGGATTGTGGGTTGTGGAAGTACTTGGTTCTTCTTAAGAGGGTTAGGCTTCTGCATGCCTTTTGGCCCTATATTTGTACTTAGATTTCCTGAGTTCTCTTGGGTAAATCCAAGGGGTTAACAACCTTCTTTTCGTCCTTGCCTTAGGCAGAGTTCATGGCTCAAAACAAGTTCAGGATTGGGGATTCTAAGGCTTTTTCAGCATCTGGTTTCTCAGGAAGACACCAACAACACAACTCTTCTTTCACAACTTAACATTCATTAAGGATTAAAAGTATTAAACAAGGACTCCATTGAGATGGGGAGGTTATAAACCCAATAAAGCACTTAGACTTCCCTATCGGGGGTCCCTTACACCCGACACTAACGATGGAATCATCAAGCACCCAAGTAACTCTTTGCAGAAACAATATTATACTATTAGACCAACCGTATTACCAAATGCAATTACATTCATTCAAAAACAAAGCATGACTGTTTCACCAACTTATACGCAACATTTTCGTCTAGAACCCTAAAAACAAACTGGTACTTATCATTAATTAACATTGAACCACACATTTACACAATTATAGTTTATATTCTGAGCTCAATAGCCTAGAAGAATTTAAACACATAAGTGAACCCGTTTTTGCAAGGCGATCTGAATGAAGAAGGAACAACCATGTTCCACCCAACCATATATTTTGGCATGTATCTTCTCTGTCCTCAATCATGCCCAAGCTAAACTATGCATGCCAAGAGCAAAGACTACTAACCTCAGGTTTAGTATTCCAGTGAGAAATCGATTTCCTAACACAGATCACACAACAAGTATTTTCTTTCAACTATTTCCTAACATAGAGTGCTCACACAACAAGAGTTCATTCTTTCCTAACATACTCAGCAGCGGCTTTCCTCCTCCCATATGCTCTCCTTATAGTTTGGTTTTTGCCGAGGTCTTTTGTAGTTATGGCCCATTCCCCAAGGAATCTCCGTCAACCACTGTGTACCCTGGTTTCTCTAGGGTCTGTCCGATGCCTGGTGTACTTCCCTAAGGTCAACTCTTCTACGTCTCCCCATCTTGCATGCATAGTCTCCTCTTTTCACATGGTTGTCTCCCTCATTCATAATTTCATTAAAGAAAAAATGTATGAGTTACAGCTATCCTCGAGGGACCATTTGGGCAGATTCCAGAATCAACCAAACTCATTAAAATACAACTGAAATTTCAATATTACAAATAATGTTTATAAATTGGGGGATATCACATCCACAACCCCTTATTGCAACACTGTCCACAGTGTTCTTAGTCTTCCTCCAACGTTTCTGGAAATAAACATGGGTACTTCTTTCGCAAAACTTCCTCTAGTTCCCAAGTCGCCTACTCCTGGATAAAGTGCTTCCATTGCACCTTAACCCGAGCGATGACCTGGTTCTGAAGTGTTGTTTCTTTCCTATCCAGAATGCACAGAAGTTCCACTGGAAATTCGCCTTCAGGTTCCACCTGCACCACATTTCAGTCAATGATATGAGTGGAATCATGTATATATTTCATCAGTAATGAAATATGAAAAACATTATGAATTCTCAAGTATGTTGGAAGAGAAAGTTTGTATGCCATGGATCCAATCCTTTCCAAGATTTGAAAGGGTTCGCAGAACTGTGGTGCTAATTTGGTACAACTTCCCAATTTAAGGGAGCTCTTTTTGGGCTTGACTCAGAGGTAAACATGATCTTTGACAAAAAAAATATTTATGATATCTCTTTAAGTCAGCATAACTCTTTTAGCGATCCTATGCCACCTTGAATTTCTTTTGTACCTCTCGAATAGTTTGTTCCATGTCTTGGAACATTTTAGGTCCTAATATCAGACGATCCACAGAGCTATCCCAACTAACAGGTGTAGCACACTTTTTCCCATACAATATTTCGAATGGGATCATCTTTGTTGAGGCATGATAACCATTATTGTATGCAAACTCTACTAGATGCAAATAGCCTTCCTACTTAGTGGGCCTCTCCATGACATACATCCATCAAATTTCTTCGATGACTTGGTTCGTTCGTTCTGTTTGTCCATCTATTTCAAGGTGATAGCTAGTGCTGAAATTTATCTTGGTTTCTAACCCCGCAAACAACGATTTCCAAAATTTTGATGTAAACTTGACATCCCAATCAGAAATTACCATCTTTGGTACTCCATGAAGTTAGAATACTTCCTTCTGGAATATTTCTGCAACATTGATATCCTTATAAGTTGAATTCACAGGAATAAAATGAGCAAACTTGCTTAACTTATCTACTACAACCATAATCGAATCATGTTGTTTTTGAGTTAATGGAAAACTTGTGATGAAATATAGGATATTAACTCCCATTTCCATTCGGGAATTGGAAAAGGTTGTAACAATCCTGCTGGATGTTGATGTTAAGCTTTCACCTGTTGACATTCCAAACATTTAGACATATAATCAACTAAATCTACCTTTAATTTGGGCCAAAAGAATTGCTTTATGAGGGATGTTATCATCTTTTGGTAACCAGGCTTCCCTGCATAAGGGGGTTTGCGCATTTCATTTAGAATAAACAATTTTAAATCTGCAACATTAGGCATGTATACTCTCCCTTTAAACCAAATTAGCCCTTTTTGGTCTACTTTGAGTTTTGTCCCATTCAAGTTTACCTCATCTTTCAGTAGCTTATTCAGTAAATTTTCATACTCAACATCATGGATGTTGGTTGTTTTTATTCTGCTCATCAGATCACTTTCTAGTTAGCTCATAGTGATCTCATATACTTTGTGAGCTCGTAGATTGAGTGCATCAACCAGTCTATTTTCCTTACCCTTGATATGATTTACTTCAAAATCAAATTCACTTAAGAAGGCCATCCATCTTGCTTATCTGGAATTTAGCCCCAACTGAGTAAACATATTTTTTACGTAGGTGTTGTCTGTCAATAAAAGGAACTTCTTCCCTAACAGGTAGCGACGCCACATTTTTAAGGCATGCACTACTGCTGCCAATTCTAGATCATGCACTACATAATTTCGTTAATGCACTTTCAATTTGTGAGATTCGTAATATACCACATGCCCTTCTTGAGATAATACTCCCCCCCAATCCCTCCTTACTAACATATGTACAGACGGTGTAGTCTTTATAGGGGCCAGCTACCTTTAATATTGGAGCCATGGTTAACAATCTTTTTAAGTTTTCAAAACTCTCCTGACACTTCGAGGACCACATAAACTTTACTCCTTTATTTTGCAAGGAAGTGATGGGATTGGCTATCTTTGAGAATCCTTGGATGAATCGCCGGTAGTAATCGATGAGTCCCATAAAAGATCGAATGTCAGCGACATATTTAGGCACATGCCATTCTAGAATTGCCTTTATCTTCTGCGGATATACTGCAATCCCTTTTTTATGAAATGACATGTCCTAAGTATTGAATGTTTTTCTTAAAGGATTCACATTTCTCGAATTTAGCATACAACTGGCGGTTTCTTAGGATCTGTACTATGATTCTCAAGTGTTGTTGATGTTCTTCTTTCGTCCTTGAGTATATCAGAATATCATCAATGAAAATTAACACAAACTGATCTAGATACTTGTTAAAAATAATATTCATTAGACACATAAACGTATCAAGGGCATTGGTTAAGTCGGAAGGGATTATTATGAATTCGTAGTGTCCGTATCGGGTCTTGAAGTTTGTTTTATTAACATCTTCTTCCTTAATCCCAATCTGGTGATAACCAGACTGCATATCTAACTTGGAGAATATTTTGGCTCGCCCTACCTGATCGAACAGATCATTAATCTGAGGCAGGGGATACTTATTCTTGATGGCCACTTTATTTAGTTGTCTATAATCTATGCAAAGTCTTAGAGTCCCGTCCCTTTTCTTAACAAATAGAATTGGTGCTCCCTAAGGGGACACACTGGGTCTGATGTAACCCTTATCTAGCAGTTCTTGTAACTGAAATTTTAATTCGGTTAAATCAGGGATGCTCATATGGTAAGGTATCCTAGATACCGATGTAGAACTAGGCACAATCTCAATCACATCTCAATGGAGAAGTATATTTCTCGTTCATGGGGTAGTCCTGGTATCTCTTCTGGAAACACGTCTATAGGCTCTCTTAAGACTGGGTGTTCCTTTACATGTATTTGTCCTTTATTAAGGAGCAAGTCAGCGAGTTGCACCGCATAAAGCTTACATCCCTTTCTCATACTCCTATTTAATTGCATGGTAGAAAGTTGTCTTAAGGAGATAGGTTTATTGACACCTTTTACCTTCCTAACAATTAGGTCCTCAACCACATAAGTAAAGGTTTTATCAAAACAATTCAATATTACTTTATACTTTTATAACCAGTCCATGCCAATAATCATATCATATGACCCTAGAGGAAAAACATTCAGATTAATCCTAGTCACATGATCAAGTATTTTAACTTCACAATTAACAATAAACTCAATCACCTTTCTTTTTGCTCCAGTGGCTAGTTGGACAGACCAGGGTTTTGCATGCCTTAGCTTCACGAGCTGGAAGTTCTCCATCATTTTGGGAGTGATGTAACTTAATGTAACCCCTGGATCAATTAGTATAGAAATATTTCGATTATTAATAGTACCTTCAATCTCCACAATTGCGGATTGATGATCTTCCTATAGATTTTCAAGGGCTGCATTAATCTGGTGGAAATTTTACCAACTTCCCCAATAGTGGAAACTTCTTGCAAGTTGTGAACAAACTTATTTGATTGGTTGAGGAGTGGGAAGTTCCTTTGTAAATGGGGCTCTCCACATTCCCAACAATTCAGGGGTTCTTTAAGGGCTCCAATAGTCCCTTTGGGTTCAAGGTTCATAGTGTTAGCACTGGAATTGAGCCAAAGGTTGCAGAAGGCCCGCTCCCAGGTAACAGTAGAACCACTTTCGAAGAGAGAACTGGCCTTCTGCTCTTCCGAGAGGGATCTCTCACCAAATATTAACAATGCTAGATATGTACAAGTGAAACTATAAATTGTTTGTAAAATTGGTTGAAACAAGACATAGAACCATTGGGCGATGGAGTCAAGAAAGGTAACAGAAATGAACAGAACTTATGCAGAAAATTTCAACACAGAGGCAAGATAGCCATTCAATCACAGTCAAATTATAATTGTCTGGTGGAAAAGAAGAACATGAACAGACCATCAACATAGAGCATTGGAAAATGAATTTTGTATCAACTTTAGAAGGAAGCTTTAGTGGATGTCTGAAACAACAGATGGAGCATAGCATGTATGAATTCCAAACTGTTATACACTTGTTTCAGACATGAAAGAAAACATAATGGAATAGATAAACTGGAAAAACATTCACATGAGAAAGGAAGCAACGGACTGTAATATAAACAACACATGAATCCCTGTATAAAACAACGACCTCAGCTCTGCAACTTTATTAAAATACTCTTGAAAGCATACACTGCAAAATTACATCGGTTTCAACCCTTTCTCCTTCTTCAGGAGGTATATTTATAATACTTTAGTGCTGATATTACTCTCCGAAACAAACCTAAAAAATTGTTTCCAGTCACAATCATGCGTTAACAGTCTAGAGAATGGAGCTATTGCCACGATTTACAAATATGAACAAACATCATGGAACAAGTGGGAGCACTTCGGTCTGAGTGACAACTTGATGTGTTCGGCTACTGTTGTAGATCCTGAGTATGATTCCCTTCCATTTGTTTCCAGGTGAGTCACCATTTACTAGGTTTTGGACCTTTCATCCAGGCGGATGAGTCAGCATAACGCCCTTGTTTTGTCCAAAGTGTGTGTTTCCACCGTGTTTCAAATGTAGCTTTCCGCATGGGCACACAGTGGCAGGGAAGTTTGCAACTTTCCCTTGCTCAACATCATCCACCACCTCCTTCCTCTCTGGGTAACACTGTTAGCCGTGGGGTTTGGAAGAAGGGTTGCATTGCTCCTGGTTGAGGTAAGCCTGTGAGGTGGCTTGCCATTCTTGTACTTCTCACCCCCAGTGAGGTGGGCTCTTCCATAGGCAATAAGGTGTAGTATATCTACACCAGCCCCATCACCCTTGGTAAGTGGACTTCACAAATAGGGTTGTGAGGGATTTAGATCTCTGATGCTCCCATCCGAACAAACGCCTATATAGGGGGCAGCCTAGGACTGTCTCCTTCTATGGAGGCTTTGGGGGCAGCGATGGTATTAGGGGTTCTTAAAAAAACACTTACGGGGAGTAAGTGTCCAGGCATTGCGTCGTCGAAGGTGCGAGTATCTAAAGGCGGGTGTGTCTCTCAAAATTATTCACGTATGGGCCCCGATGGTTGGTGTCATCCTTGGCATGCAATACCAAGGTGACAAGTGAGTGTGGAAATTTTCTCACCAACCATCAGCACACCCAGACGGATAAACTTTTCGAACCAGATCACCATCGCCAAACTCTTTGAGCTTCTATGGATTCACGACGAAGCAGAAACTTGGGATCTGGAAATATGTTAGCTCATCCCCGGCGTTTCAAAGGGAATATATATAAGGCTTCGAGACTAACCTTTGCAATGAATGGTCAACATTCCCGCACATTCTGTCATTGAGTGTTTTTTGGTATCAGCATGTGTGAGGGCGCGAGCAGAGTTATCCTTTACCTGTTGGGGATCTAGTCACGTCGTTTCAACGGCCACGGCACCTTACCGTTTTCTACTGGAAGTATTTTTGGGACACCACCTTGTACAGTTGAGCCATGCTGCAAATCTCATGAAGTGGACGCTCCCACGCTTCCTCACTCTTATGATGTAGGAAAGGGAATGATCTCCCCCTTCGTGATGGCCTCGCCCCGTGTGAGGAGCGGGTTCGCCTATTACTTTCCTTACTTTTGCAGGCCAACTCACACAAACGCCGCCTGTCTTTATGCGATACGAATCTGCCACATGGATGATTTCACCTATATGCATGCTAGGAATGGCATCGGGGAATCAGCCAATCTGTGGGGAGGCGGATTACACGTATGGACATCCCTTCCCTTGTCACCTCTGCAATGGATGCAACACCTGCAGCCTTGAGGCCTCCTCAGCCCTCCGATTTGGGGGAACCTTTCACATCCACCGTCCACGTTTCTTTACTTATGCCACCAATTTCTCCTTTCTTGATACAACGGGCAACCTTAGATCATGGCGTGTTCTTACCCGTCAATCGAGATCGACCTCTCCATGCAATCGTCGATCCGAGTGGGTCCTACCACCTCTTTGTGAATCGAGACCATGACGTTGTCTGGGCTAGTTTGGATCACGAAAAGAACCTCGACCGTAGATCTATTCCCTTCTTTGTCGTGACCATTGATATTCGCAGCCGGTACCACTTTTCGCAATCTAAAATCGCTACTTCTTCCTTGCTTGTCCGGGATGCGAAATCACTTAGGACCATGGATCTCCTTGGATCCTAACCTCGACCGCCAGATTCCTCCACCCTTTAACCCATTTCGCAATCTGGAAAAGGGGCTTTGGCTGGGCATGTTCACCGTGTGAAATGTTTTGACATCGTTGATCTGCCATCCGATCAATCTCAGCCTTCGATTATGACTCCCATTTAATGCCTTCAACGCATTCGACATTATCTTCTTTACCTTGCATCCCCGATCCATAGATTGTCTTGTCACTTTCGATATTCACCACTCTAGAGCGGGGCTGCCAATTTACGCTATACTTTCCTCCATTTCCACCACGACTTATTCTAGTGGTTGAATGTTATCTCGTATATGCCATTAGCCCCTCTTACAAACACTAGGTTGCCTTCCCAACATCTCTTGACATGATCAAACTTCCCACATATCTCCTACACTCAAAATTTTAATAGAGTGCTAACAACCGGCTCCACAAGGGATGCTATCATCCCAGCGAGGTAGCAAAGAACCCCTGTAGACCAAGTTCCAAATCCATTGGGCTGTCCCCAATCTTTTCTTCGAAGCCTCCATTCTACTCTGAGCTACTGCTTTAACGAATTTATGTCACTCTTGCAAACCATGCTCTTGACTGCAAACATGTGCTTATAACTGAAAATGAAAGCAAACTGAAATAGCAATGAAGGAAATGCTCGATGATTGCCGAGCTTATTAGTTCCTACCTATTTTACCTAATTTAGTGCATAAGTCTGATTAAGTGAAATCAAACTTCCAATGAAGCCAATCAAGCAACTTGCCTAAGAGTTTTGTTCTTTTTTCGTGCTCGATGAACAGGAATGAAATAGATAAGGAAGAAAGCTATAAAATATAGACTAATCTTTACCATAGAGACGTGACCAGTCATTACCGTTACCCAGTATTTCCATGTAATCTGCTATGGGGTCATAGAAAACATGGCAACCCCCAGCATACTCTTTCCTCTGTTCATGGGAAGGCTATCCGAAATTCCTTTCCTCTGGTGGTTTGTCATGATGATACTCAAAAGATCCCCAAAAAGGGCCCATAAAATCGTTCTCCCATGAAGCATCCATCCTTTCACTCAAGATTTTTGCAACTAGAGCTTCACTTTCTTCTTGTGCCTCAGGAGCGGTGTCTTCCTTTTCTTCAACATAATCGAGCAAGCACATTCCTCCTTTAGGGGGTTGCATGACCGTTCCTCTCTATCATTTTCCCTTCCGCATAGGTTTCTGGGATGTACTATCTCCTCCATCTTTTGTTTTTTCTTAGAGGCTTTAATCATGTGTCATATAAATTCAAAAGAGGAACAACATAAGGGTAGGCTATCACCTCCAACACACTTATCCTTCTTCCCTGTTTCAACCATCTAACCTTACATTGTAGTTTTATTTTCTCCATCAGCAAACCTTAGTTCTATAATTGGTTCTTTAGGTATAGCCCGTGAGTACTCCTCTTCATACTTGTTGTACACATGCACACCGAAATCCCTTTTGAAATCGCCCTTTACGGATCCGGCGGTGAGCAGATTGCAATCTTCAGAAAATAGGCCTGCAGAACCATATGCTCCCATATTGGGCTGATCATCTTTCTATCTACCAAGGGAAAGCTTTAGCTGAACATGGACTTTCCCGTTCTTCTTGTAGGGCCAACCAATTCCGTTGTATTTTTTATTTCCCCACCGTTGTCCTGTCCTGACAAATTTTTGGACATTTTAAGGTTTTCCTTAACCTCCAAACAATCAGTAAACATATCCTGTAGAGTGGTTGATTTTCTTTCCAAAAGAAGCAAGGACAGCTTAGGAGGAAAGGTGGATGCATAATAGATCTTAGCAGCGTTCTCAAGAGGTTGGACTTCCTTAGGCATGTTATAATAAAAGCTGGCAAATCTTATGTTAAAACTAGATAGGGCCTCACCCTCATGCCTCTTTAGGGAATAAAATTCTAAAAGGATTTGATCCAATGGCCTTCTCCTACCCCAAAACTTTAAAAAGGTGCGTGAAAACTCTTCCCAGGTATTGATGGACTTAGGTTGCAAGTGTCTAAACCATTCTTTAGCATCTCCTTGCAAATACTGGGCAAAAGCCATCATGTAGACGTCGTCAAGTTCTATATCAAAAAGGTCAGAGAAATGTTCAAAGGCTTGTATATGCTTCTCAGCAGTGAAGTCTTTGGATTCTACATCAAATATGGGGAGATACTTGTAACGTTTCGCGGGAAAATCATGGAGGATAGGGGGCAATTGTAGCAGTTTGTACCGGCTTGGAAAACTGGGAGGTACCAGGTTAGGCGCAATAGATACGCTATTGACCGAGGTTTCATGAGGTTCACAGGGGTGACCTTCAATGTTATGAACTCCAAGAGAAAAATATGGTTCAAAATCAAATGTTCCAGACAATGCAATGCTTTCGGTTCGTAAAGAAGGGTAAGCAGGAATATATTCATGGCTCTGTTCCGAACGAATTGAACCATAGAAGGCTATTTTGATAAATCTAGAAAAGGATAAGAATAAACTTACAAGACAAGACAAGGCATCTTGGAAGAAACGTAGACTCGAGTATCTTACCCTTCCACCATGGGCCTTACAAGGGGTCCATTTTTCCAAATGGAGCCTGCTAGTTTTTCTGACCATTTGATTTCTGGGTCATACCACCAGTGGAGTCGTTGAAGTCTGAATCCTTCAAGAGTGGAGTCGCCAAGTGAAAAGTGCTCAACCTTCTTAATGTCTAATCATTGTTCACCATCAACAACCATATCTAAAACCATGTCATTTTTTCTAGGGATGTTCTTCAATCTCGTCCCCAGCAATGGCGCCAGTTTGTTAGCACTGGAATTGAGCCAAAGGTTGTGGAAGGCCCGCTCCCAGGTAACAACAAAACCACTTTCGAAGAGAGAACTGGTCTTTTGCTCTTCTGAGAGGGATCTCTCACCAAATATTAACAATGCCAGATATGTACAAGTGAAACTATAAATTGCTTGTAAAATTGGTTGAAACAAGACATAGAACCATTGGGCGATGGAGTCAAGAAAGGTAACATAAATGAACATAACTTATGCAGACGATTTCAACACAGAGGCAAGATAGCCATTGAATCACAGTCAAATTATAATTGTCTAGTGGAAAATAAGAACATGAACAGACCATCAACACAGAGCATTGGAAAATGAATTCTGTATCAACTTTAGAAGGAAGCTTTAGTGGATGTCTGAAACAACAGATGCAGCATAGCATGTATGAATTCCAAACTGTTATACACTTGTTTCAGACATGAAATAAAACATAATGGAATAGATAAATTGGAAAAACATTCACATGAGAAAGGAAGCAACGAAATGCAATATAAACAACACATGAATCCCTGTATAAAACGTCGACCTCGGCTCTGCAACTTTATTAAAATACTCTTGAAAGCATACACGACAAAATTACATCAATTTCAACCATTTCTCCTTCTTCAGGAGGTATATTTATAATACTTTAGTGCTGAGATTACTCTCTGAAACAAACCTAAAAAGCTGTTTCTAGTCACAATCATGCGTTAACACTCTAGAGAGTGGAACTATTGCCACGATTTACAAATATGAACAAACAACATGGAGCAAATAGGTGCACTTTGGCCTGAGTGACAACTTGATGTGTTCGACTACTGTTGTGGATCCTGAGTATGATGCCCTTTCGTTTGTTTCTAGGTGAGTCACCATTTACTAGGTTTTGGACCTTTCAGCCAGGTGGATGAGTCAGTATAATGCCCTTGTTCTGTCCAAAGTGTGTGTTTCTGATGTGTTTCAAAAGCAGCTTTCCGCATGGGCACACACTGGCAGGGCAGTTTGCATCTTTCCCCTGCTCAACATCATCCGCCACCTCCTTCCTCTCCGGGTAACATTGTTAGCCGTGGGGTCTGGAAGAAGGGCCTCATTTCTCCTAGCTGAGGCAAGCCCGTGAGGTGGCTTGTCATTCTTGTACTTCTCACCCCCAGTGAGGTGGGATCTCCCACAAGCAATAAGGTGTAGCATATCTACACCAGCCCCATCATCCTTGGTAAGTGGACTTCACAAATAGGGTTGTGTGGGATTTAGACCCCTGATGCTCCCATATGAACAAATGCCTATACAGGGGGCACCCTAGGACTGTCTCCTTCTGTGGAGGCTTTGGGGGCAGCGATGGTATCAGGGGTTCCTGAAAAAACACTTATGAGTAAGAGTCTAGGCATCGCGTCGTCAAAGGTGCAGGTATCTGAAGGCGGGTGTATCTCTCAAAATTATTCACGTCTGGGCCCCAATGGCTAGTGTCATCCTTGGCATGCAATACTAAGGTGATGGGTGAGTGTGGAAATTTTCTCACCAACCATCAGCACACCTAGACAGATAAGCTTTTCGAACCAGATCGCCATCGCCAAACTCTTTGAGCTTCTGTGGATTCGCGACGAAGCAGAAACTTGGGCTTTAGAAATATGTTAGCTCATCTCCAACGTTTCAAAGGCAGTATATATAAGGCTTCGAGACTGACCTTTGCAATGACTGGTCAACATTCCCGCACATTCTGTCATCGAGTGTTTTTTGGTATCAACATGTATGAGGGCGCGAGCAGAGTGATCCTTTACTTGCTGGGGATCTAGTCACGTCGTTTCATCAGTTGCGGCACCTTACCGTTTGCTACGGGAAGTATTTTTGGGATGCCACCTTGTACAGTTGATCCATGCTGCAAAGCTCATGAAGTGGATGCTCCCACACTTCCTCGCTCTTGTGATGTAAGAAATATAATGATCTCCCCCTTCGTGATGGCCTCGCCCCGTGTGAGTAGTGAGGTCGCCGGTTACTTTCCTTACTTATGCAGGCCAACTCACACAAAAGCCACCTGTCTTTATATGATACGACTCTTCCACAGGGATGATTTCACCTGTATGCATGCTACGAATGGCGTCGGGGAATTGGTCGATCTGCCGGGAGGCGGATTACACGTATGGACGTCCCTTCCCCTGTCACCTCCGCAATGGATGCAACACCTGCAGCCTTGAGGCCTCCTTAGCCCTCCAATTCAGAGGAACCTTTCACATCCACCGTCTATGTTTCTTTACTTATGTCGCCAATTTCTCCTTTCTTGATAAAACAGGAAGCCTTAGATCGTGGCGTGTTCTTACCCATCGATCGGAATCGACCTCTCCATGCAATCGTTCATCCGAGTGGGTCCTACCACCTCTTTGTGAATTGGGACCATGATGTTGTCTGGGCTAGTTCAGATCGTGAAAAGAACCTTGACCATATATCTATTCCCTTCTTCATCGTGACCATTGATATTCGTAGCCGGTACCACTTTTCTCAATCTGAAACCGCTACTTTGTCCTTGCTAGTCCGGGATGTGAAATCGCTTAGGACCATGGATCTCCTTGGATCCCAACCTCGGTCGTCAGATGCCTCCACCCTTGAACCCATTTCGCAATCTGGAAAAGTGGCTTTGGCCGGGCATGTTCGCCGTGCAAAATGTTTTGACGTCATTGATCTTCCATTCGATCAATCTCAGCCTTCGATTATGACTCCTGTTTAATGCCTTCAGCGCATCCGACATTCTCTTCTTTACCTTTCATCCCCCGATCCATAGACTATCTTGCTGCTTTCTATATTCACCACTCCAGAGCAGGGCTACCAATTTACGCTGTCCTTTCCTCCATTTCCAATACGACTTATTCCAGTGGTTGAATGCTATCTCCTATATGCCATCAGCCCCTCCTACAAACACTAGGCTACCTTCCCATCACCTCTTGACAGGATCAAGCTTCCCACATATCTCCTACACTCAAAATTTTAATAGAGTGCTAACACATAGGATTATTGTTCTTATGTGGAAACTGCTCTTTTCTGCTGTAGGAATTTCCTTGCGAGTTTCTTGGCACGTTTCTGAAGGGTGGGGGATGGAAGCCCTTCTTCCGTTGGTTGAAATTTTCCTGTTCCTTATCCTTCCAGACCTTGGAGAGTTCATTCCTTTGTTTGTACTGCTCAAAGCACAACCTTGCCTTCCTTAAGACTTCATTTAAAGTTTTGGGATTGCCAAATTTAATTCGGTCCTTATAAGACTGCGACAAACAACTTAAGAATTGCCACACTTTCATCTTTTCTTCCTTAATATAGGGCATGAAACACAACAAATCTAGAAATTTTTTAATGAGGTCTTCCATAGCCATTTGGCCGAGTTTTAGTTCATAAAATTCCTTTGTCTTTCGCTCATAGTAGTTTTTTGACAAATACTGATTCTTGAAGAATTTCTTAAACTCTGACCATTCCAAGTTCTTGTCTTTTAATCTCTGAGGAAATCTTCATATCCTGCCACCAAATATTGGCCTTCCACTTCATGTTGTAGATGGCCATCCTCACCTTCATGTTGTTGGAGTAATTGTATATATGGAAGTACTTTTTAATGTCTAGCAGCCAAGCTTCTGCTTCTTCTCTGGTCTTTGATTCCCCGTCGAAGCTGGTAGGTTTGATATTTTTAAATTTCCCTTCCAAGTGGTGGATATTTCTTTTACCGACCCACCTGACTCGATTTACATATTTTTGAGTTCTTTTAAAGGAACTGCCTTTTATTTCGACACTTTCCTCAACTTCTAGGTCACTCCAAATCTTTGTTTGGGGTTTGTCCCCATTATTCTTCTCTTGCAAACTTTGTAACAATATCTCATTAATCTCTTGCTGCTTTTCTTGATCCCTCTTTAGCTGCTCATTATCCGCTTTAAAACTTTGTATCTCTACGATCAAGTTTCTTATTGTTTCTAGTACTTGACTGGCTTCAGAGTGTTCTTGTTATGGTTATGTTGTGTGTGGTGCTGGTGCACCTTCTTCAGGTCGATCTGCATTCTCACTTTGTGAGGCCATTGTTTTATCCTGTTATAGAACAATTTGTCATGTGCACAACGCATTCCAACACAAATTGTTATGGTTGGAACAAAGTTTTTCCATGATTCAAAGGAACTAGATGTTCCCAAAAGGCGACAGGGTTGAAACCTATAGCTCTGATACCATATGTGACATACCCATATAACCTACCAAAATGCATATAAAAAAAATATCTTTACATAAACATATGTCATTAACCATAACCCTTGTGTTCATTCTCTGTTATATCTAAATGTTAACTATGGGCTTCGTGCTTATTACCAACCCGCCTTTGGGCCCTTCGGCTCTATAAATGATCCATCAAACATCACGAAAATACAAAGAATCCCTAACGATAATAACCTTAAGGTCTATCCTTCATCCTCTATCTAGTTGGGTCCCAAAACCCAATCTAGAAGTATTTCGCAACAATCCTTCTGCAACGAGCTCTCCCTTCCGCAACTCCGCTTCCGTAATGCGGATTGCAGAAATGCTTAACCGCGCGACGACTCTACCCTTCCACAATGCGGATTGCGGAAACACAAATCCATTACAACTTTTGCCCTTCCACAATTATGCTTTCGCCATGTGGATTGTAGATTATGGAAAACACACAATCCTATATAAATTACTTCCGCTTTCTGCCTTCCGCAAAGCGGATTGCGGATTGCGAAAACCTTTGAAATATTTATAACTTTAGCTTTTGCTTTTCGTAATGAGGATTACGGGTTGCGGAAACACTTATCATCTTCACATTTTCACTTCCACTTTGCACAATGCGGATTG
Organism: Pseudotsuga menziesii; assembly: GCA_001517045.1. Taxonomy (NCBI): domain Eukaryota; kingdom Viridiplantae; phylum Streptophyta; class Pinopsida; order Pinales; family Pinaceae; genus Pseudotsuga; species Pseudotsuga menziesii. The sequence continues at coordinate 81,451 of LPNX010968564.1, read as the reverse complement.
CAGATTGCAGAAACACTTACCATCTTTACAATTTTCACTTCCGCTTTCTGCTTTCCACAATGCAGATTGTGGATTGTAGAAACAATTACCATCTTCACAATTTTCACTTCCACTTTCCGCAACGCATATTGCAGAAACCTTTAAATACTTTATGATTTGACTTCCGCTTTTCGCATCTGAAATGGAAATTACGGGTTGCGGAAACCTTAGATTATGTATAATTTGCCCTCCGCTTTCTGCTTCCACAATGCAGATTGCAGGTTGCAGAAACCCTTAAGTTCTTTATGTTTTAACTTCCACTTTCCGCATCCGTAATGCGGATTACGGGTTGCGGAAGTAGTTGGTTCTTCTTAAGAGGCTTAGGCTTATGCATGCCCTTTGGCCCTATATTTGTACTTATATTTCTTGATTTCTCTTCGGTAAAACCAAGGGGTTAATAACCTTCTTGTCCTCGCTGCCTCCAGCAAAGTTTGTGGCTCAAAACAAGTTCAGGATTGGGGATTCTAAGGCTTTTTCAGCAACCGGTTTCTCAGGAAGACATCAACAACACAACTCTTCTTTCACAGCTTCACATTCATTAAGGATTAAAAGTATTAAACAAGGAATCCACTAAGTTGGGGAGGGTCTAAATCCAGTAAAGCACTTAGACTTCCCTACCAGGGTTCCCTTACACCCGACACTAACGATGGAATCATAAAGCACCCAATTAACTCTTTGCATAAACAATATTACACTATTAGACCAACCGTATTACCAAATACAATCATAGTCATTAAAAAAACAGAGCATGAGTATTTCACCAACTTATAAGCAACATTTTCATCTAGAACCCTAAAAACAAACTGGTACTTATCATTTCATTAACATTGAACCACACATTTACACAAATATAGTTATATTCTGGACTCGATAGCCTGCGAGAATTTAAACACATAAGTGAACTTGTTTTTGCAAGGAGAGCTGAATGAAGAAGGAACAACAACGTTCCACCCAACCGTAGATTTTGGCACAGATATTCTCTGTCCTCAATCATCCTGAGCTAAACTATGCATGGCAAGAGCGGAGATGACTAACCTCATGTTCAGTATTCCAGTGAGAAATCACTTGCCTAACACAAAGTACTCACACAACAAGTATTCGTTTCAACTTTTCCCTAATACAGAGTGCTCACACAACAAGATTTCATTCTTTCCCAACATACTTAGCAGCGTCTTTCCTCCTCCCATATGCTCTCCTTATAGTTTGGTTTTTTCCTAATTCTTTTGTAGCTATGACCCATTCCCCAAGGAATCTCCGTCAACCACTGCATCCCCTGATTTCTCCAGGGTCTGTCCGGTGCCATTATGACATTCTGGCGCCTGGTGTACTTCCCAGAGGTTAACTCTTCTATGTCTCCCCCTCTTGCATGCATAGTCTCCTCTTTTCACATGGTTGCCCCCCTCGTTCATAATTTCATCAAAGGAAAAATGTATCAGTTACAACTGTCCACCAAGACCGTTTGGGCGGATCCAGAATCAACCAAACTCATTAAAATACAACCAAAATTTCAATATTACAAATACTGTTTATAAATTGGGGGATATCACACCTCCTTTGGATGATGAAGGACACCTTGTTCTCATTCCAGACAAAATCTTGAGAAAAAGTGAGAGAAGGTTAAGAAGCAGAATAATAAAATAATACTTGGTACAATGGAAGGATTTTCCTAGTGAGGAAGCCACTCGGGAAGATGAACAAATTTTTTAGCATCCAAACTTGGCATTGCTTGAGGACAAGCAATATTGGGTGGGGAGGACTGTCATGTCCCCAACCCAATGATACTACTAGTTGACAATGTTTCACCCACCTACTAGTTCCCTATGTTGGGGAGGAGGCATTAGATCTTGAAACAAGGGAGCTATGGGATGCAAGAGAAACTTAGTTTTCCATTTACACATTAAATTGGGTCATACAAATAATAAATATGGCTGAAATAAAGTGGCATTGCTTCATAAGGACATTTGGAGGTTCATGGAGACCTTGGGTGGCTAGATTCTTCCTTACACATGTCATTTCTTAACCCGAAATTATGAGTAATGGAATGTTCTTGGAAGGTGAATATATGTTAAGTAATATATCATGAGCCCAAGGATTCGAATGGGTGAAGAGGAGTAACTCCCCATAGAAGAGGAAGAGGCTGGGAAGAAACTAGGTGCCACTTGGAGAGAGATTCCCTACGTTTTATGACAACAATGATGGAAGATTCTATGACAATTTAGACCTGATTGTAGGCATGATTGCAGACCTATGGAAATCTGACATGTCAGGGCTAAAAATAGCCTCCAATAGGGTGCACTTGGGGTTTGGTGGCAGCAATTCAGATTTGGAGGAAGATGAAGGGTTGAGGAGAAGGACAAGTGTCATGGAGGTTATTAAACATCAAGGATAGTTTGGAGGAATCCTATGGGAGTGAATTAGACCTTGGAGGACCTTAGGAGGGTTATAAAAACATGTCATGAGGAATGAGAATGGATTTTGATCATTTGAGAATTTTTCTTTGGCATTTTGGAAAGTACTAGCTTGTCCATTGCACGGTGAGTGCTCACTTACCCTGGTAGTGAGCCAATTTCGAGAGAGTGAGATTATCATCCAAGTTGGTTGTGGGAGATGCCGCCCTGACCTCTCATTTGGAGCTTAATGGAGTGTTTTTACTGAAAATAGGAGGCTGCTATTGTTCATGACCCATCTCTTCTCCCATTCTCTCAATCCCCACTTCAATATTTCCATATTTCTCTATGATGGCGCACTTGTGTGAATGGTGGTTGCGCCCCATTGACTCTAGTTGATGCCCAAGTATGGGTGAATGATTTATGGCTCTGTAATATGTCTCCCATCCTCTCTGAAAGTCAGAATCGGTATAAATACATATGCAAATGTCCACATTTCCAAGCTTTGTTGTGACTAGTTTCCATGTGTTGATTTCCCATTTCAATGGAGTTGTATATCTGATGTATGTTGTGAATTGGATCTGATGTTATATGCTATTAGTGAGCTATTACTATGTTGTTAACGGTCTATAGTAATTATGCTCTGTTATGAACCATTATATACACAATTTGTGAGTCAAAGTTGAGCTTTTACATGTCATTTCCCTTAAGCAAATATCACTGAATTTATGCATTCGAATATGAAGCTTTACACCTCTATTGCAGAACTCTTAACCATACCAAATGATAGCAAATGAAGTCTAATAACAATCCCCAGACTATGTTTGACAAGTTGGGAGGGTCGCATAGGAGTTGGAGAGCCATTTCTGCTCACACCCTAGGGGCAATTGCACCATAAATTACTAGTAATTTTACCATTTTTGCCAATGTTCCCAAATCGAGTTGCAGATGTTTGTCACCTATCATAATGTTATCAGAGAGTCCATTGAGCGGTCCTAACACTCCCCATATCAATCCCTACCAAATTCGAGACCCTCTTGTGCCATTCGAATCCCCCTAGAGTCAAGACTAGTCAAGACAAATTTTACCTTTGTTAGGAATTTTCGAATTGGGTCATTACAACTTTGACTTCCAACTCACCTTGTTTTGTAGCCTTCAAAATTTGTGTTTTCCTTCCCAAATTGACCTTCAGAATGGGGTCAAGCACAAGACCTCCCGCTAAGGCTTTCTCCTCCATCCCTGAGAGCAACACTCTAGACCTGGTGTTGTATATTGTATGTTTTACCAAGGAGGGAAGGTTCTCCTCTTTCAAGGGTGATGCCAACTCAACACAAATCATAGGTTTGTCAATACTCTCCCTTTATTTCTTTTGAAAAGTGGGAAGCTTGAGAGGAAGGATTTTTGATATCCAACGTATTCTTCTCATCTATTCTTACAGTGCTTGGCGTCGACATATCCTGACTTCTCGAGGATTGGACTGCCTCAACGAAAGGTGAAGGGGCTGTAGCTATCATAATTCACTTCGTCGTTGATGACCATTATGCCTTGATAGACAAGAACCCAAAGAAAACCATCGCATAAAGGTTTAAAATGTAAAAATCATAAAAAGCTATCAAGCTATTTCTTTTCAAGATCTTTGGACTTCACATACTTCGGACCTTCAAATCCCCCTAGCCCATAAAATCAAATTTAGAGAGTACATTTGTCTCATCCTTATATAAGTTAAGAAAAACAGACTTACTACTCCACCCTAAATTCTAAAATATAAACACTTATCAATGTAAAAATAAACCAAAATAAAATTTAATTACTTAAAAACAAACTAAAATTTATCAACACATTATCTCTTACAAAATTAAACCAAAACAAAACTTTAATTACTTAAAAATAAAATTTTACAAAACTAAATCAAAACAAAACTTTAATTACTTGAAGATAAAATTTTACAAAACTAAATCAAAACAAAATTTAATTACTTGAAGATAAAATTTTATAAAATTAAATCAAAACAAAGCTTTAATTACTTGAAAATAAAATTTTACAAAATTAAATCAAAACAAAAAACTTTAATTACTTGAAAATAAAATAAAATTTATCAACTCATTATCTCACTCTAATTCATATACTCTATTTAACCCTTGAAAATCTCAAGATTCTCCATAGAATTATCAAAGTCTCCGTGCACTTCAAAATTTCCGATAAAAACTCTATGTCGTGATGAAGGATTGCTCCCCCGCCGACCACATTGTTATTAACCTTAAAGGGCAAGTCTCATCTCTAATGTGGGTCCTCTTAGCCCCTTCTCGAAGTGCCAACCACCTTCATTCGTCTTTTCGCTAGGAAATGAACGTGGGGCATCCGGGCAGGCCAAAGCGGCCCAAGGGCATCCCACTTCGATGCACATGAAGAAACTTCGGGCAAAAGGTTAACTGCCCGAATCCTGCCCATGCCCGGAGAAAAGCTGGCCAGCACCATGTTTTTCCGCGTGTGAACGCCTCGTTCACAATTAATTGTCATTATTAAGCGTTCGTGAAACACACGATTCGATCATTCATGCACAAATAAAAAGAATTCCCCTACGGAAAAATTCAATAATTTCCATTATTACGGAGAATATAATCGAATTCAGCAATAATAATAATAATTATTGTTATTATATGATTAGCCAGTAGCGAGTATTTGGGTGGTGGGCAACATACAGAACTTGATGTTTATTTTTTATTTTATTTTTCGAAAGTTAATAATAAATTGGTCTTTGAAAAAGGGAGAAGGGTGAAATGGTTTTTTTTTTCAGTTGAAAAAAATACATTCTTTGGTATTCATTGAATCAAAAGAACTTTTTACATCTTCAAGAAGAATGGTGAAATGGTTATGAAAGCGAAGAGTAAAAGCATCAATCTACTAAATTATTATTATTGTATGATCGAATTCAACAATTATTATTATTAATATTAATTATTATTATATGACTCGCCAGTAGTGAGTATTTGGGTGGTGGGCAACATAGAGAACTTGATGTTTATTTTTTATTTTTCGAAAGTTAATAATAAATTGGTCTTTGAAAAGGGGGGAGAATGGTGAAATGGTTATGAAAGCGAAGAGGAAAAGCATCAACCCACTAAGAAACTAGTCCTGCAAGTATTCTATGGCTGGTTGGTACAGTTGGAAAGAGGATAGCAGAGAAATGAGGCCGAAGTCTCATTTTTAAGTATTTTCATGGAACATTGGTCCTTTCTTTGCTTTCAGCTTATGGTGCTTTAGTACTGGCGTTTGGATGCTCAATGATCACATGTTCGAGTTTTGTTCCGGATTAGAAGAGTTGGGCCTGTTTTGGGCACATTTCCAGACTTTTCTTTAAAGGTTGTTTGTTAGATTTTCGATGTAGCTGGGATTGAAATGGGGATTTTAATGATGGGCAGGCTGAAGGAGAGGCTGAGATACTGGGGATTTTGATGTGTGTTAAGCTCGGTTTCATGGGATTTTCATACCTTTTTGTTCCCGGGAGCAGAAATCAGTGAACAGGATTTTAATAGGAAGAACCCATTTTGATTTGGAGCTCTAAGTGGTTGTGTGGATTCAAGGGCGTTCAATTAGGTATATATATGTTCATGCTGTATATTTGTATATCATTTTGATTTGCCTAGGATTATTTGGTCATCTATGGGTGATTTAGGCGTCTTGGTGGCGCGCTGTTTTTTGATCTTTCTGTCGTGAAATTGGTTTAAAGGTAGTGGGCAAGAGGTTCAGTGGCAATGGAGGCTAGAACAAACACAGCGGCAGATTCTTACAAGAGGAATGGGCACGCTTCAGTTCGAGATGATGGTGTACTTGAGGTTTGTATTCAGCTAGCATTGTGATTTGATTTTGACAGTCATTGGGTTGCATGAATGTTATGTCTTATTGCAGTTCCTTTTTTATTTGTAGATTAATTTTCTGATAAATTTTACAGTTTACAAAACTAGTTTTCTGTGTGTTATTTTAAATGTTCATTTCGGTAGTTTGTTTTCTCAAGTGCTTCCTTTAAACTACAGAACCATCGCAATTGTCCTAAACACCTCAGGCACCACACCGGGCTTCTCAAGTGGACCCTTGTACCTCAAAGTCTCTCAACACTTGTACCTGGACCCTATGACGACGCTTGAGAAATTGAACTTTCCTGTGTGGGCGGATACGCCACTCTTGCCGATTCCTGAGAAATTGAAGTTTCTCTCGCTGACTCCTGAGAAATTGAACTTTGGTGGGTGGGCAGATACGCAGCTCTCGCAACTCTCTTCGTTGCAGAACCAAAGCCCCGTTGCTATAGTTTTCTTAATTCCACTACCAATTTATCTTTAAATACAAGTTGGAAATGATAATCAACTTTCTAAAATATGTTGGATTCCGAACAGTCTTATCACCAGAAACCTATGCTGCACCTGTTCAGTTACAAGTACTATTTGTCTTTTGGGGAGGGATGATTTGGAGAGTGCCCCGGATAACCAGTACTGTTCTGAGTCGGTGATGGGCAAGAGTCTGTAAGCAGCCAGTGCAAACCTCCCAAGCCACAGTGAAACTGTTGGTTGCTTAATAGATCGCTGAGCTTTGCCAGTTATAATTAATGATTATATTATTTTTATTTGTCCAGAGTCATCCTTAATCGTAGTGTTACTTTCCTTGAACAAGTGCGCATATTTCTGGTCCAGTTATTGTCATATTAGCTTTATCTATCCAAAGTCTTCCTTGATCATATGCTATTGTGCTCAGAAGGAAAGCGTACGCTTTTGTGTAGTATGTGCCATCAAACTAGTTAACTAAGGTTGGTTTTGGAGTGTAAATTTTGATCTAGTGCTTCCTACTGTACCCACACAGTTATATCCACACACAGTCAACACCCTTGGACTATTCCTTGTGGTCTGAAAAGGCCTTTTAGATCTCTCTTTGTTAGGACTTGCCATAGGCAGGCCACAAGGAAACTTGTATTATATAAGAACAACGTACCATGAGCGGAATGCATTTTGAGAAAAGTTGCAGGTCAAATATTACAATTATTATCCAAGGAAGCAAATGTAAATTTACCTGTCCAGATAATACTCTCCTATATCCACTATAGACTTCCCCCTAATCAAAGCCCATGGTTGCACAGCTACTTAGAGATATCTGAGTGATAGTCATAGATCACAATTCTTTCCTTTTTACCACAGATTTTATTTCAAAATCTTCTATCTAGGTCAAATCTCGTCATTTTCTTGGATAACTTTGTGATGAATTTGACACGAGCACTTCTTTGTATTGGCTTTTTTTTGCTTGTGAAGATCCACTATCATAATTAGCCTGGATAACTTTAGGTTGAGGTTATGAAATTACAATGTTATTGAATGAAATGTTAAAAGAGACAGATTTTCCTTCTTCGGTTAACCCTCTCTCTCTTTTCTTCGCCTACTCTTTGATTTTTACTCACTCTTTGATTTGACAAACTCATTAGTTATTTTTATTGAAAATTCAAAATATTAAATATTTTTTTAAAATAAAAATCATTATAACTATACAATACAATGTTTCAATAAAAAACAGGCTCACTTTAGGTCATAGTAGCAAGATTCAAGTACGGATACTATTCAGTAAGGAAAGAATATGTAACAGAAAAATCTAGTATGACTAAAATATGGAAATAGACATCTCATAAATACAAATACATGCATTTTCAATTTTGAGAATATTAAAAAATATACCCATTCTAAATTTTAAAGTAACATTCATTCTTAAAAGTTCATTGTAAGCTACTTGAAACATATCTAAAATTTGGAAAATAACATATGATATAACAACATGACATATATATATATAAGCTACTTGAAACATATCTAAAATTTGAAACATAACATATGATATAACAACATGACATATGTATATTTACACACAATCTAATCATTCTCATTCCCTCAGCAGTCCCATGAAAATTACTAGTATCAAAAAGTAGATTTTAATACTCAAGTGTTTAACACAAAAGTACAAAATAAACAACATGATAGAGATAAGATTTAAATCATAGTTAAAATCTGGCTATTGTCCTCAATGTATGTATTTTCTTAAGGTTGATCAAGTAAGGGGTGTGACTTCAATGTTCAGTCAAAAGATAAAGTGGAACGATAGTCACACATTGTTTGAAATGATTCCTATGTTTTTGTATGTCCCTTCTTTACTTTGTCTTACTCTGCAAAATCATTCTAGCTTATGCCATTTGAGTTTATATTTATTTATATGAAAAAACATATGCATTGAAGATTCATGAGTGTGGCCATTGTGTCGTGATGAGAAAGTTATGAATGGTATGAGTTTTCATTCCCTATGCTGTTATTCTAGTTCCACTCTTATATCAACAGTTAATGAATAGTTGAATAGTTAAAAAATAACTGTAATGTGAGCATTAGCTATTTAAGTTGAAGTTCCACTCTCATCTTAACCATTAAATTTTAATGAACAGTCTTGAATTTTAATTGTTAAACTATAGCATGGAGTTTAAACAATTAAATATATTTCAATACACATAATAAACATTTAGTTAATCTTTAAAAGTTTAGATTTTTAATATATTTAACCATTTAGTTAACTTTACTGAATCTGTACTATGTCAAGTATCTGCCAAATTTTGAAATCCGTTCAATGTTTTGATCACGAAAAGCCAATACAACTGAATCTTGCTATTATGCTTTAGTTAAGCTTTGCCCCTTGGGTGTTTAGCTGCACATTTGCCATGTTGGCCATTAGATGCAAATGCTATCCTATAAAGAGCAACAAATATGAAAAATGGCATGGATAGAGTTTGTAGGCTCCTCAAGGCTCACACCAAATATTACATTGATAACTATGAACTAAAACAGCTGACAAGTGTTGCCGCCTTTCACACACCTGGGTCACGTGGCAGAAATCTTCAAGCCACTCGGTGTGTCCTTGGGGGCAAGTCTCGAGTCAAGGCTGTCACCTTGTTCTTGACTCCTCCGTTTAGGCTCAACTCCTAACGAAGCCAAGGGGGGTAGACCTTATTAAGTTACTAAGGATGTTGAAATTGACTGAGTTACTTAGGAGTTTGGAATTTAATTATAGATAATCAAAGATTACAAGATATAAAAGATGAACACACGAAAGCACAATGCTGAGACACAATATATATATATATATAAATATAACAAGAAAATAACCAGTGCCTTAGAATGGAGTCAAAAATAGAAACAATGTACTTGCATGTGCTTGGAGTGAGTGTTTTGCGATTGCCTCTTGGTATGTTTTAAGTTAAAAATGAAGTGTGAGTTGATTAAAATTAGGCTAAAGGGTGACTCCAGATATACTCGAGAGTACTTGGAGTATGTCCAAAACTAAACCTTCACGGCTACTCGCAAGGAATATGTGGGCTGAAATGGAGTCTCTGGGGCTATTGTTCATAACGCACCCGTTAAGGTGGGACAGAGATCGGTGCCCCGAGGTCACTTTTCAGAAGTTCCTGCTTCCTTTGGGTATTTTTGCCACCGTAAATGTTTGATCTAGGTGTTGGATTTTCACCTGATGGTTTGTCAATTGGGGAGAGTGAGTCCTAATTATACTAGTCACCCAAGTGCTTTTGATACAGCTTGACTGATCGGACGAACCGCAGCCAAGTGCAGAGCATACACACTGGAGTCTTGTAAATTTTAGTAAGTTTTAAACTGGATGTTCTTGTTTAAAAGAAAACCCTCCAGGAACCTCTTTCGATCCAAGTGGATCTCAATCGGGGAATCGAGGAGAGGTTAATTTTATGATAGCTGAAAACAAATGATTGAAAATAAAACAGATACACGATTCTAGTTTTCTAATTAGTCCTACCACGAATCTCTTTCCCCTTTCGGGTCAATCGGGAAATCGTGGGGTAAGTATTATGATTACTTTGAAAAAACAAAAGTGGAATATGAAATTAATACTAAAATCAAGAATACTACCCTGCAAATTAGATCAATGCTAGTTTAAAAAAGAAATAAGCAGAAAGCGACGAAAAGGACACCGACGCAAATCCCCCCAAGGGGGATGGGGAATGGGCTCGAAAGAGCCTATTCCAAAAATAATTTTATTTATTATTGATTACAATATCAGCGAACTGAAATATTAGAAAATTTTTGGTCCTTATACAGGTTGAAACCAAGATCTTACAACTTTGCAAAAATTTTAAGATTTTAGTGAAAAGGGAGACCCCTGGGGGGATTTGAACGCTCCTGAGGTCGCTTTGGACAGTAGCTTCCTTTCTTTTCTGTCAGACCTGCTAAATGACAGCGAGCATGTTAGAATAACATATGCCCAAAAGCACTTTAAGAGTACCTTTGGATCAGCCTACCTTATCTCAAAAAAAATGAAGTTAAAACTAGCTAAACAGGCGAAAAAGGAACCAAGGAAAGCAAGATTTCCTTTGGATCTTGGCTTGCTGTTTGTGCAGGCAATGAAATATGCACTGATATTGCAGAATATTAAATTTTATAACAGCGAAAGGAAATCTAATGCATGCGATCTACAAGTTTTCTTTAAATTTTAATGCAAAAAGACGATTTCCCTAAAGCTAGATCTAGAATGCTCATGAAACGTTTTTTTAAGTGCAAGATCTAGACTATAGGCTTTGATAAGATAGATCTATGTTGGAATTACTTTTAATATGATAGATCTAAGCAAAATCAAAGCTCCGAACAGAGTAACCGGGTAAAAATGTTGATTTTTTATAGAAATGAGAAGAAGAGGAGAGAAGGTTGGATCGTTGCTTGAATGGAGCAAGCTGAAAGGAGGCCCTTTTGTGGAGTGCTGAGGGACAGAGTCTTGAGCTTATTGGATAGGAATGTGTCAATCTAGATCCACACCTTCATCCAATCGGGAACCTGCAACTAAATAACACAAGCCTGCACACACCTCGTGAGATCTGGATATAGATGTATAAATCAACAAAAATGAAAGATCATGCCAAAATAACCTTATTTAAGCATATAACTGAAATTTTTGAGCATACATCATAAGGATAAATAAGATCAAGCAATCTAACTTTCCTAGTTTACACCCTTATTAGATTCAGCCGAATCCTTGAAGCCAGAACACAGAAGCAGCACAGAATTTGGCAAGAAATTGCAGCTACCACATCAGCAGCATAACACTGAGAATCCACACATACACATGCACTACACAGTATAGCCTCCAAAGCTTCTTTATTCACAAATGATGATCAAATACAGAGTTACAATGGCAATCCCTTTAGTCCAGCTCTAACTAGCTTGGAAGAGGGAGCCTTAAGCAGGATATATACAAAACACAGGCCATCTAGCCCAGGGGGGGCGCAAATCCCAAGGAGATAGACCAAATATGCTGATGAAGAGTCCATCAATGCCTGATCTGTGTCTAATTGAGCCAGATCTGAGTCTCACTGAGTGCAATTGCCAATCGGAGAGCGGATTTGACTGACACCTCAACCTGTTGACTGAATCATCCACCAAAATTCATCCAGATGAGCCAAAACGTGTTGAGGAGAGAGGGAGGGCGAAATTCCCCATAAAGGATGCTGAAGATCAACTCTGGATCTGATTTGATCACCTCCTTCAGTCAAGGATTTGTCAGATCCAGTCAATCTGGTTCAGATTTGACTGATTTCAATCAAATCGGCTGAGAATCCAATGATCTATGATTTTGAATATGC
>LPNX010968564.1:45731-69290 GCA_001517045.1 Pseudotsuga menziesii | reverse complement strand
AAAAACTCAGAAATTATCAGTCGTTTATTCAACAACCAATAATAACCAAGGGAAAAAAACACCCTGGGCTGATTGGATTGACAAATAAAGTCTAAGAGATCGAGTCTTATACAGACACTATCATGCTAGAACATTTATTACAATTCCCCCATGGGGTATGAACATGTGATATAGTACAACAAGCACTTCCAGGAAGTACTTCCAAAGGTCTTCTTAAGTCTGAACAAGTTATCCTTGTCCGGTTCATCAGGCTCACTTGATAAAAAACCACTAAGTACAACTTAGGTGGTAACAACAAGCCCAATATAAATGTTTCAGTACAAAATTTAAGTGCTGAAACAAAGATGCATGTTTCATGATACAATAAATAAACAGATTGCAATAACAATTACAAACTATAACGGCCGACTGGCCCAAACAGGTCCAATATCAATGTTTCAGTACAAAATTTTAAGTGGTGAAACAGAGACACAGGTTAACCCATGGTGAGGACATTGATCATTGGTTCCTGATGATGGGCATCGTAAATTATACTGTCTCACCCATATTTAACTGGAAGCTCGATCATTTGGGCATCCGAACGATTGTCTTCATTCTTTTTGTCCAAGCAACAAGTGTCTAAGTTGTTTGTCTGACTGGGGTGGCAGCCATTGCCATGCTTGAAGGAGGCATGGACATTAGCGTGAGGCTTGACCGTCTCATTGGTCCATTCCATGTAACCTGTTTTGGGATCAACTTCTGCTTCAGTGCAGTTTCTCATAGATTCCTTCTTTAGGTGGGTTAATCATAAGTTATACTGTCTCACCCATCTTTTACTGGAAGCTCAATCATTTGGGCATTTGAATGATTTCTTCATTCTTCTTTTCCAAGCAACAAGTAGTTTTAGGTGGGTTAATCATAAATTAAACTGTCTCACCCATCTTTAACTGGAAGCTCAATCATTTGGGCATCCGAACGATTATCTTCATTCTTTTTGTCAAGCAAGAAGTGTCAAAGTTGTGTTATAATTCAGAGACACATCAATAAGATCACACAATGAATAACAACATTTCACACCAGCATTTCATGTGGTAAAACCCCAAAATGGGGAAACATCCACGGGCAAAGTATTGAAGCTCATTAATGAAAAAGAGAGATTACAAGACGGTCTCAACCTCACAGACAACTCTCTACTTTGTGCATCCCAACCATGCACTATATACTTCATGAATTTAGTTACATGAGTAAACCGTTGTCGGTTATGCCCGTTAAGAGAAACTTCCCGTAAACATCCGTAATGAAGAAACTCCCATAAACAAATTAGATTAGTTGTCATTTAACAATCTCCACCTTGACAACAAAATTTACAAGTACTTTGCCCAAGACTATTTATCACCTTTTCTTCAAACCAAGAGAAGCTACACACCAACGTAACTTCTCTAACAATACAGGTTTTGTGAACATATCTGCACTATTTTCTTTAGTATGGACCTTTTTCAGATCTACTCCACCTTCACTAATGGCTTGTCTTACAAAATGATATTTTATATCAATATGTTTAGTCTTACTATGATAAACATGATTTGTAGCCAAATGAATAGCACTTTGATTGTCACAGAAGATAGGCACATTGTTCTGCAACCTTCCAATTTCTCTAAGCAGACCTCTCAGCCAAATTGCCTCTTTGCAAGCATGTGAAGCAGCAATGTATTCAGCCTCTGTCGTGGATAAAACAACTGTGTCTTGAAGCTTTGACATCCAACTTATAGCTCCACCTGCAAGAGTAAAGACATAACTTGAAGTAGACCTTCTCTTGTCCAAATCACCTGCGAATTTGAATCAACAAAACCGCACACAGAATCACTGTTACTATTAAAGGTGATACAATAGTCACTTGTGCCTCTTAAGTACCGAAGCACCCATTTCACTGCATTCCAATGTTCTTTTCCTGGATTTGCCATGTACTTACTAACAACACCTACTGCATGTGAAATATTAGGTCTAGTACACACCATTGCATACATCAAACATCGTACTGAATTGGCATATGGTACACGAGACATATAATCCTTTTCTTCGGCACTACTAGGACATAAACTTGAAGAAAGTTTAAAATGGGAAGCCAAAGGAACATTCACAGGCTTTGCCTTATTCATTTCGAATCTTTCAATTATTTTCTCAACATACTTCTCCTGCGAAAAACTGAGCTTACCATTTTTCTTGTCTCTGTGTATCTCAATACCCAAGATTTGTTTTGCAGCTCCAAGATCCTTCATATCAAAATTCCTAGCCATCTGAGCCTTCAACCTGTTAATCTCGTCCATGCTTTTCCTCACAATAAGCATATCATCAACATATAATACTAAGATAATGAATATATCATTCAATTTTTTGAAATATAAACAATGATCATACTCACTCCTAGTATATCCTTGGCTCACCATGAAAGAATCAAACTTCTTGTACCATTGCCTGGGCGGCTGTTTCAGGCCATACAATGATTTCTTGAGCTTGCAAACTAATCTACCTTTCTGTACAAAACCTTCTGGTTGTTCCATATAAATCTCCTCATCTAAATCTCCATGTAAAAAAGTTGTTTTAACATCTAGTTGCTCTAACTCCAAATCAAGTAATGCAACTAATGCTAACACAACACGGATAGATACAAGCTTAACAACTGGTGAAAAAATCTCATGATAATCTATACCTTCTGTTGTCGCCCGAAACTGGCACGCGGGTGCCGAAAGCCCAGACCGCGAACGCGTCGGCTCGGCGACAACCTCTCTCTCGAGAGGCCAATGTCACCACACCTTCTCTCTCCTCGCTTCAGGCTGGCTCTTCTCCAGCTCTAGGGGGGTTTCCCTAAGTTTGGATCTCTAAGGCAGGTGCAGTTGAAGGCAGGGTGATCTGAAGAGGCTGCTTTAGAGAAACTCGGGTAGCAGAAAGGAAAATAAGTTGGATTGATGGGTAGGAAGGGAAGGGAGGATCAGTCCTCGAGGAAAATGCCAGTGCCAGTATCAGAAGGGCGAATGGAGTCAGAAGGGGAATCAGAAAGGCTTTGCGTTTTGCAGAAGGGAGATCAGGTTGGTCCGCTCCATAATCAGAGGCCAGGAGAATGGTAGTATAACTGACTACTTTCCATTACTCCCAGACCTCCAAGAACATAACGGCGACAAGCAACTTGGCAGCCGCAAATGCTTGCCCAACGTGCTAGATTGTTAGCCTTCTATGCCGGCTTAGTCTACAACTTATGAAAACACAAGATTACCATTGAAAAACCCAACATGTCCAAAAAGCTCAACAATGGATTTCTTTATTAACTCTGGGGAAAAAATCCTCCCAGCCCAAAAACTTTCCCCCTTTTACAAAGAAAGAGGCTAACCTCTTTATAGGCTAAAAAGCCATTCTCATCAAATAAAATAAAGACAATAAAGTAATAAAGATAAAGTGGATTGAGATCCATTTTCTCACCACTAAAATCTACAAAGATTCTTAGTAAACCTAAGTGTAACTAACACTTATTAAGATATCAAAAATAAATAAAACAATTGAACTAATAGTTTTATCATGGACCCATCGGAGGAATCAAAGGCTCACAACTCCACGCAACCGGTCATGTGAGCTAGCCACTGAATACCCACGAGGAATTCCATGATTCTGGAACCAGAGAAAATAATTCGGGAAGGCACAGGGCCAAATGTGCTAGTCGAGATAGAGCTGGCTAGAGAAGATGCAAATCAAGTCTTTTAATTTCCAGCTCCAAGTCTTATTCAACCCCAGATGTTGAAGACCGGTTGGAGTCGGCTGCCAGAGAAGCCACATTACGATGAAATGTCACAATTTGTTCTTTCAGTTGCCAACACCAATGTGACTGCGGGTAGAGTAAATACATGACCAAAACAGCTGGAGGAATCTTCGGATTGATGCCACATGAAGAAAATGCCAAATTCAACGCCAAGAAATCGTGGTGCTATATTCCACGCATAGTCCTGAGCTAGCTGCCAACTGAGCACGACTAGTCTCAATCAAAATTGGCTCACTGTCAAACGAACTCCACAAATCGGCGATCTTGACTGCAATGAGTCAATAAAAACACCCCACGTATACTCCATGACTCAACGTGAATCCTGACACTCATATCAACATTCGAAACCCCGGCTGAAATCGATGCCATCCCATGTAACAACTGAGCCCTCTGTGTGTTGGTGACTCAGTGATTCGCGGCCAATGAGAGAAGGAAGATGATACGTGGGTCACTTAGAAACTCAGGAAAGTGTACAACTGTCACAGCAACCTGTGTTCTCCACCATTAACTCAGATGCTACCCTCAATAATTCGCCAAGCATTTGAAGTCAGCTGCGAACTACTTTTTAGCGTGAAACACTCATGATAGTCCCAGCGATGATAGCCAATCTAAACTCGCAAAGTTTATCCCAAGCTTCCTCGCGGAGACAAACAATGGACAGCGCACTGCATCGCCGAGCCACATAAATGGATACCCAAAGTCCGCGATGAGGATGCGAATCCAGTTTCTGTGCACGAAAATGAACTCAGTGACCACTATTTTTAAGACTCGACGTTCTCAGCATCATTGGCGACTGATAGCTTTAACAGCCTGTAAATTCTACCCACGGCGTGGCTCAATGATTGCATACTTAGCAGCAGTATGGATATGGTAAAGCAAATACGTGTATAATATATCAAATATTTTCTTTCTTTCTTTTAACGACTCCAGCAATTCTTTCTGTGTGGTCGTTTTGCCAGAGAGGAATCACTTTACTGCTGATCAACTTTAGCAGGGACACTCGTATCTCTGTGCAGTTCTCTACCATTTTAGGAATTTTCACAGAAGAGATGAATACAGGCTTGAAGTTTTCAAATGCACGGGGGCTGAAGAATTTGATTGCAAGCACAGGAAACAAAAGAACTAGGCTGGAGTATCATTTAACAGCTAAAGATGGTAATCTCCACAGCCAAACTATGCTTCTCAATGAAAACTCTGGATGTAACTCCTGAGGGTGAGATACCTTCTTTAGAGCCGGTGACAGTTGATGTTGATAGATGTATTTTTGTAGCACCTCTCTCTATTGCATTTGTGTCTCTTCCAGATGTTCAATTCTTAGCATGCAACAGTTAGGGGTTGATTATCTGGAAAATGCTCCCAAAGGGTCTTCATCTTGAAGTCTTGCATTGGTGAAGCAGGAGCTTCAAGTTTTCTACTGATCCTTAATTTCTTCTTCTTCGAATGTTCTCTCTGCTCAATGCACTCCTTAATCCTTGCAATCCATGAATATCCTTGGCTTCTCTCATTAACAAATAAAGACCGTGCAACACTCCAGAATTCTTTAGCAACATGGCAGCATAACAAAACTCTAACCCAAAGGTGCCCACAAGACTTGCTTTGATTTGCACTAGGTCACCCAACCCAACCTTCCTCTTCATTTATCCACTTATACGGATTGTCATTGATCAAGGTATCTGCACAGGCACATGCTCTGACAACTCCTGAATTTTAGCCTTTGAAATCCGAATATATGATAGCCCTCCAAAATTTCACAGTCTGAACTATCACTATCTGAACTTGTCACACTGTGAAATACCTCCGTGTAATGACCAGCAGCCTCTTTTCCTGATGTCTTTTGGCTATGGACTCTTTGATTTTCAATTGAACCAGCATCACTGTCTAAACTTAAAGCATCATCATGGTATT
The DNA here is from genome assembly GCA_001517045.1 of Pseudotsuga menziesii. Taxonomy (NCBI): domain Eukaryota; kingdom Viridiplantae; phylum Streptophyta; class Pinopsida; order Pinales; family Pinaceae; genus Pseudotsuga; species Pseudotsuga menziesii. Next base: position 63,601 of record LPNX010968564.1, on the reverse strand, counting down.
GAAAGTTATAGTATTTGGGCTTATTCCTTTCTTTAACATTTCAGAAAATAACTTTGAAGCTTCCTGTAGGTGGCCTTTGAACTCGATCATTCTCTCTTGCAGCCCTGTGGATATCCCTGTCAAATCAGGAGGTAACACCTTCCATCTGAGAGTATCCTTTTGCAACCAATCTGGCTTTGTATCTTTCAACCTTACCATCAACTCCTTTTTTCAATTTGAAGACCCATTTACACCCAACCATTTTTCTATCTTTGGGAAGTTTAACCAATTCCCATGTCTTGTTTTTCTCCAGAGAATCCATTTCTTCTTTCATTGCCACCTTCCACTTTGCATTGTCAATACAATCAATGGCTTCCTGAAAACAAGAAGGTTCTCCATCATCAGTAAATAAAACAGACGAAACAAAATCAGTATACCTCTTAGGAGGTTTTCTCTCCCTTAATGATCTCCTTGGTGTAGGCTGTGGGGTTTCCACAATTTCTTGAATTTCTTCCTCTTCTATGACTTCTCTTTCACCAGAAACTTCTTCTTGTTTCTTCGAGTCATTAGAAGATTGGTTCTCCAACTGAATTAGTTGTTTTGATATTACATGTTCCTGTTCCACATCAACTCTTACGCTTTCAGATTTAATTAGAGAAGATTCATCAAAAATTACATCTCTGTTAATGTCAATTTTGTGGGCAGTAGGATCCCACAACCTATATCCTTTCATAACATCATCATAACCAACAAAGATGCACTTCTTTGATCTAGTGTCTAACTTAGAACGCTGTTTTTTAGGAGTAAGTGCATAAGCTTCACAACCAAATATTTTCAAATTTGAATAATCACAGGAGTGATTTGTCCATACCTCTTCCGGAATTTTACAATCTATTGCCATTGAAGGTGACCGATTTATAAGATAACAAGCAGTAGAAATTGCTTCTGCCCACAACTCTTGCCCCAAATTAGCATTACTTAGCATGCTCCTTGCTCTATCTAGAAGAGTCCTGTTCATGCGTTCTGCAACACCATTTTGCTGAGGAGTGTATACATTTGTTTTGTGTCTGACGATCCCTTCATCTTTACAATATTTTTCAAACTCCAAAGAAGTAAATTCACCTCCATTATCCGTCCAACACTTGATTGTCCTACTAGTTCTTTTTTCAACCATCACTTTAAATTGTTTAAACGTATTAAACACATCAGCTTTTCTTTTAAGGACATAGACCCAAACCTTTCTAGAAAAGTCATCTACAAATAATACATAATATTTTGCTCCTCCATATGAAACGGTAGGAGACGGACCCCATACATCAGAATGAATATAGTCAAGTACACCTTTACTTACATGACCACCTACTTTAAACTTTTGTCTACACTGCTTTCCATATATACAATGTTTACAAAACATAAAATTAAGATTTTTCAAGTTTGGAAGCAATTTACGATTCATTAATACCTGAAGCCCTTTTTCACTCATATGACCAAGACGTTGATGTCATAGCTGAGTGGGTCTTGATTCTTCTTCAGACACTAATGCCGTACCATTAACTTGCGTTCTTCCAATCAGTTTGTAAAGGTTCCCCGCCCTCTGTGCCTTCATGACCACTAAAGCACCCTTGGAAACTTTTAGAGTTCCATCAAAACCTGTAAACTTATGACCACAAGAATCCAATACTCCCAAAGAAATTAAATTTTTCTTTAACTCAGGTACATGTCTAACATTTGTAAGTGTTTTTATTACTCCATCAAACATCTTAATTTTAACACTTCCAACCCCAACAGTTTTACATGAATGATTGTCTCCTAAAAGAACTATTCCATCATTAACTGTTTGATAGGAAACAAACCAATCTTTATGAGGACATATATGGTGCGAAGCACCAGAATCTAATAACCATTCCTCATTACATTCAGAAATATTACAAACAGACAAGACGTCATCAATCATACCTGAATCAGAAGACTTAACTGAGTTTGCCTCTGACTTGGAGTCATCCTTCTTGGAATCTTGTCTCTTCCAACAGTCTTTCTTGAGACGACTAGTTTTGTTGTAGTACCAACATTTTAATTTACTCTTTTTGCCCTTCGACTTAGACCTGGAAGTACCTCTTGACTTTTCTCCTTTCTCCCTGGAACGACCTCTAACAACCAAAGCTTCTGGCGAAGAGGTTTCAAGAGTGGTTTTCTTTCTTAATTCCTCAGACAATAATGCTCCAACAACATTGTCAAATTCTAAAGTATCAGTTGTACTAAGGCTAATGGAAGAAACTACTTGACCCCAAGACTCAGGTAAAGCACATAAAAGATTCATTGCTTTATCTTCATCATCAATTTTAACATCCATACTACTCAACTGGCAAATAAGAGTGTTAAAAACATTTAAATGATCTGCAATTTTCGTACCTTCTTTCATTCTCATACCATACAATTGTCGCTTCAAGTAAACTCTGTTTGTTACTGATTTGGTCATTTTTTTTTTCCAAGGAAAAAAAGCGTAATTTTATTCATCTTTCGAGATCAAAATTACATTCTGAATATTCACTGAAGCGTGAATCCGTACAACCAAAAAACTGGTTCTTTTAAAGGCCTGTAAGGTCTTCTGCAAAATTAGCATAGATAGCATACACCTATGCTGTTCCAAAAAAGTAATCATAATCACTGTCGATTACTAACAGTACTAGAAGTCTGATATACAAAAAACATAATAACAGTTAACTGAGTGCCAAATCCTTCTGCAAAGTATGGCTGGAGATGTATGCTAGTATGCACTGTTCACATTGTGCCTCGCGTTGACATGAAAATAAAATATGATATCATAAAAACATGTTTTAGAGATTGACCTGATATACAACTGTTGTTCTAATTCAAAATATTATCATGGACAGTTATCATAGTTCTATAAACGGCCTGTGGTAATAAGCCTGCGATCTACCATTGGTGAATTCTTTCACCATCCATGTACCTTCTGCCAGTCGAAGCCCTTCCTTGGAAGCTTTGTCCGCTTCCGAGTTGTTTTCCTTGTATACATGCCGGCATGAGTAGGAGTTAAAACGAGAGAGGAGTTGTCTGATAGAAAAAACAATATGTGCAAGCCTCAAATGCCTACAGTCTTGTGTTTGATTGATCCAGTTTATAACATTCAGTGAATCTCCCAGAAAATTTAGATCCGTACATCCTTTTTCAATTGCAAACATCAAAAGTAACTTGAGACTCATTAACTCTGCAGTATTATTTGTGCCCCCCCCGAGGCCCATAGACAAAATGAAGTGGTGGGACTCTGATAAATAAAGGACTGCGCCTCCTCCACACATATTATTTTGTGCTGCTCCGTCAAAGAAAGCCCACGAAGTAGATCTGTTAATCTCCACCTCTAAAGCCCTACGCTCACTCGCAGCCTGTATATGCACCGGAAAAGAATTGTAAAACCCCACTGACAGAGCCCCTGTGATAGCCGGGATGCTTGGAATATCATTGAAAATGGCCTTGTTTCGTGCAAGCCAGATCCCCCAGATTACCAGCAGTGGTAATATTTTTAAATTTTTTTGGGGTGTCCTACGCCACCAAGATTCCCAAGCTCCCCCAATAGAGTCTCCTCCCCACTGGTACATGATGCCTGTCAAAGTTTTAACCTCCCTCCAGACATCAATTGAGTAGCAGCATGTAACGAATAAGTGATATACTGGTTCCAGCTCCCTTTTACATAGAACACACCAGCCAGGGCCTTGAAAGGACCGCTTCTGGAGCACGTCCCAGGTAGGGACCTTGTTGTTTAGCACACACCACATAAACAGCTTGGTTTTGGCTGGACATTTTAGCCTCCACAGGGTTCTCCACCACCATTCCTCTTCCCTTTGTTGCACCCCAGCACTAAGAAGTAAATACCTAGCCTTTGGTGTATACTCCCCTCCCGGAGCAGTCTCCCATACCAAAGAATCTTCACGATCTGAAAGGATAATATGTGCACGAGCCAACTCCCTTATATAAGTCTCGACATAATCAGTCTCCCTGGCCCTCAGTCCGAAGGTGTGAGCCCTTCTCCAGGATTGAGCCCACGGTTCATCTGGCCTTGGATCAGCTAGATGATTAAGGGTAGTGATCCCTCGGTGGCCTAGTTCCTCAATGATATCAGCTGGAAGAAGGTGTTGATGAGTGCTGCCCAGCCAAGGGTCTCTACCAATCAGAACGTTTTCCCCATTTCCCACATCCCAGGCAAGTTTATCCTCAATCAGATGAAAAGACTTAACAATCGCTTTCCAAATCACCGAACCTCCTAAATGTGATTTTCTGGGAATTTTGATCCAGTCGATGAGACTCAATCCAGGCATATATTTATGCTTTATCACCCGCGTCCACAAACTACTGGTCTTCACCAACCTCCAGCCTCCCTTAGCAGCCAACACTGTTGAGAATAAGAAGATGTCCTTAAGTCCCCATCCTCCTAACCCCTTTGGGACTGCAATTCTTTTCCAATTAACCCATGGAGTGGTCTGTTCTTCCTTTTTTCCACTCCAAAGAAACCTGAAACAGATTCTCCTTATCCTTTCAAGGATCCCTTTAGGAATCCAGGACAACGACATCCAATAAACTGGAATTGCCTCCAAAACAGCTTTGACTAAAACTAATCTCCCTGCTCGAGAAAGCCACTCGCTTTTCAACCTTCCCAACCAGCCAGAACCAATCCTGTTTCCGATATAAATTGGCCTTCAAAGAGAAACCCAGGTATTGTAGCCCTTCATCCAGCCCAGCTGTATTAAAAGGAAAGAACCTCGATAATTCCGCCTCCTCTTCCGGTCTAAGGAGATGTGTAGTCAATGAAGATTTGCCAATATTGATCTCCATGCCAGTGGCTTTTGAGAAAAGTTCCAAGATTTCCTGCAGAGCTCGTGAATCTCCTCTAGTGCCCGAGCAGAAGATAAGAACATCATCCACAAATAGTAGATGTGTAATAGAAAGATTTGGAGCCAGTTGAATCCCAGCAAATCGTCCATCAGCTCTGGCTGCTCTCAAGGCCCTGCTTAATCCTTCAGCAACCAGAAGGAAGAGAATTGGAGACAAGGGATAGCCTTGTCTTAGGCCTCTTTCAGCATGAAAAAAGGGGGAGGCCGCCCCATTGAACAACACAGAAAAGGAAACAGTTGTAATACAAGACATAATCCATCTTATGAAAGCAATGCCAAAGCCAAGATGGGTTAGAAGTAACCTTAGGTACAACCAGCTTACTCTGTCATACGCCTTTGAGAGATCGATTTTGAGAATAACTCCCTTCAATCTCCTTGTCTTTAGGCTGTGGAGGCCTTCCTGCGCTACCCCTATAGCCTCATGGATCTGACGTCCTTCCAAAAACCCAAACTGTTCGGTTGAGATTTGAGCTGAAAGGATAGCTTTCAATCTTTTTGCAATAACCTTTGAGATAATCTTGTATACACAGTTGCACAAGGAAATTGGCCTAAACTCATTGAGAGATGTTGCATTATCTGACTTTGGGATGAGCGCTATAAAAGTGGAGTTGAAATTGGCCGGGATCCAACCAGACGTCCTTGAGTCTTCTATCACCTGCAAGAGATCCCTCCCCAAGATATCAAAAAGTTCCAGAAAGAAGTTAATCGTCCATCCATCTGGCCCAGGGCTTTTATCTTTCTGGAAACTGCCCATAACCTCTTTGAGTTCTTCTTCCGACACTTCCATCATTAGTTCCCTATTGCCCTCCTCTTCCACAAAACGAGGAAACAACTGAGCCAATCTTATAACCTCCTCAATCGAGGCCTGAAGGGGGGCTTAAACAAACGCTGAAAGTGATTTACCCCGCAGGTGGCCTTATCTTCAAAGGATACATGTGAGTTACCCTCCTCGTCTTGAAGACTCCAGATTGTATTAGACACCTTCCTTCCTCTGGCATAAGCATGAAAAAATTTAGTGTTATCATCCCCACATTCCAGCCAAAGTGCCCTACTTTTAAGTCTCCATGTTTCCTTTTTTTCCAACAGCAGTGTAGTTCGTCTCCCCTCCAGCCTTGACAGAGCCTCCTTTGACTCTTGCGAAGCAAAACCTCCACCCTCGCCTTCATAAATCAGCAGTAGTGATGCTTCAATGTTCTTCAGCTCAGCATCATCTCTGCTTCTCTTAGCCGCTGCCCATTCCTTAATAACCACTTTAAGATTTTTTATATTGTCTGCAAACTGAATGGCAGTCGATCTGTCGCCATCCCCTTCGATAGGAATCCAGCGTGTGAGAAAAAGATTTTTGAAAGTCTCATCCTGAAGCCATAATTTATTGAATTTTAAAGGACTTGGGGGGTTGATAGGCCCCTTTTTGATTTCAAAGAAAACTGGAAAATGATCCGAAAGCCCCCCACTGCCCACCCACTGTCTTACAGAGAAAAATCTGTCCACCAGCTGCTCTGCTACCAGAAAACAATCAATTCGTTTCGCTACCCTGGCATCCCCACTACGATAATTTCTCCAAGTCGGCTTTAATTTTACAGGCTCAATGTCCAGCAACCCCTTCTCCACCAGTTTCTCAACGAAATAACCTGCCAAGGAGTCCACCTGGGCATGTGGTCCCCAAACCTCGTTATGCCCCAGTGAGAAATTAAAGTCGCCCCGCATCACCACCGTGTCACCATTCACCAGAGGATTTTGTAGCAGAGAGTCCCAAAAAGGAACTCTATTGTTATAAGGCCCATAAACATTAACCACCGAAAGGGACATCCCCAACTCTTCAGAAAAAACTTCGACACCCAGCACAGCCTCTGTGCCCCAAGAATTAATCATCTTAACACGACAATTTTTCCATCCCACCGCCAAGCCCCCTGAGCGACCTCTGGCATCCAGAGTCACGAAGGACCATCCGGGTATCCAGCTTTCCAACCTTTCCTGGATCACCTCACCTACTCCTAAAGTCTCTTGTAGCAAAATCACATCCGGGTGTTCAAGAGTAAGCACCCTGATGAAGGATGATTTCTTACCAGGCCCAGCCAGCCCCCGACAGTTAAAGGACAAGAGCTTCATCTGCGACCTTTCTTCTTGGCCTTCTCCGCTCTAAGGGCCGATTCAATTGAAAGCTGTTTGCCTCCTAACAGATCCTCCTTGGCTTTGGACTGAGCCTTAAAAAGATTAGTCTTTCTCCCCCGTCCCCTTCTCACAGGAGATGAAGATTTACCCAACCCAGTGGATGGCTTATGACAAGATCTGAGAAAATACCCCGAATCCGGAGAGTTTGGAGGAGAGGGGCAGGACTCTTCAGGAAGTATTTCTGGATCGGGTTCCACCACAACAGACGATGAGTTTTCCACAAGGGGAAGGGGAACTGGAGAAAGGTCGTTTGAGGCAGCAGCAAGGAGTCCCGAGGCCGAGTCATGAGAGTCAAGTAGAACAGGGAGAGGCAGGGGGGGGCTAGTCTGGCCCGAAAGGGAAAGCTTCCTCAGACCATCAATCCAATCAAAACCAAGGAAAGAGACATTATTCAAGAACAAATTAACATTTGACAGATTGGGAAAGGAGGAAGTGCCCGGACCAAAATGATCCCCTGAAGCATAACCAATAGCCGAATCAGTGACCTGAGCTGGCGGGACTCTAAACCCTTCGTCCACCAGTGGTTCAGTAAAGTTCAAATCTTCCACAGATGGATCGCTGCCCTCCTCGTCCGCTGAGGTTCGTACCGAGCCAGAAGAAACAACACACTTCTCTGAAGTGCCCTTGAGTGCAGCCCCAACAACTTTCCTTCTACTGCCATTCAGCGGACGAACCGGCACAGTACAAGTCGAAACCGGATGCCCATAGACATGGCATCGCCTGCAACGAAAGGGAACATTCTCATAGTCCAGAATTTGTGGGATAATAACCGGTCCCCAATCCAAGTTGATAGATTCTGCCAATCCTTCCCTGAGATTTATATTTACCAGAATTCTGGCTACCTTCTTCCCCTTTGATTCTAAGAAGGATAGGTCAGCCTCCAGAAAAGTCCCTAAAATATCACCTATCCTCTTAAAATGATACATATCCCAGAAGTGTAAGGGTAGAGCTGGCATTCTAACCCAAACAGGGACAACGTTGACCCTTTCTTTACTGGCATCAAACAGCGGACTCCATGGTTTCATGAGAACAGGAGAATGGTCAATATGCTAGCACTGGTTCTGAATCCATCTAAGGTCCCCCTCCTTCTCCAAATTGACCGCAAACCATCCTCTATTCAACATCTCCACCACCGGAGCATAGCCAAGCTGAGTGCCCCTGTTGTCCGTCGATTGCACACCAACAGCAGAAATCTTCCGAAAGCTGTCTCCTCACTTGAGAAAGTGGGAGAGGTGTGACCTTGGGGGCAAGCACAGAGCTAGGTACTGTCACCTACTCCTAGCTCCTCCGTTTAGGCTAACTCCTAACGAAGCCAAGGGGGGTAGTCCCTACAAAAGAGTTTCTATGGCTCTTAAGTTGTTAAAGTGTTTTGATTAGTTGCGGATGCGGATGGGTGTTGTTTAGGAGTTATTATGATTTGAAGTGTTTGTTTATTATGAATATGACTCTAAATCAAAAGCAATCCATAATAAGAATCACACCAAGAGCATCTAGATCACAAACAAAAACTATTAAAACTTACCAAGAGCACTCGCATCACCTAACATTCACTAGCTTGATTTCTAGACTTATGTTTAATTCTCTTGCGCATTTCAGCTTCATTGACTCCATAAGGCACTGGTCCTTTTTAATTTGCATAATCATATTATTTGATCAATGGTCTATTGTTTATCATAATTTCTTTCTCTGAATGCACTATTAAAGTCTAGAATTTTTGCTTATCTTTGTAATCTCTTGTGCAATCATCCAAAGAATCACACCACATGAGCCTCCAAAGCCTTAATTTTATTCCAATGGTTGCATAGAAGCAACAAGCAATTACAAAAGTTTCACCAGAGTTTCTCTACACAAAAATCCATCCCAATAGAGCTGAAAGAGCCTCTTTTTAACAAATGAGAGAGTGCTAAAACCCTAAAACCAAAAAACCAACCCTAACCAGCTTAGCGACCTAACAAAGAGCCCAGACCTAAACTGGAGAACTGGGAGTGAGGGGAGAGGCCTCCACCCAGGCAAGGCGCCCCCACTCCAAACCTGTGCATTGAAAACAAGCCAAGGATGAGCCCACATGTGTGATGTAGGTAAGCTCATCCTTAGGTCTGGCTGGAGCCTCTGTTAGGTTTGGGAAGCCCACTGATGGTGCAAGCTTTAGTCTTCACCTCGATCAAATCACCGGACCAATGAGAGCTCTCCATCTCATCTTTAGCTGGAGATGACATGTCTGATAACTGATAATAAATTAATTGCTCTCTTAATGATGACTGAAGCTGTGTTATGATAACTCCAATCATCATAAGTGTTCCATGAGATGTCATTTAGCCTTTTATTTTATTAAAATTGGATTAATTTGGAGAGTTTTAGTTTTCTCCAAAATAATCATTTTTTTCTTCAATAAAAATAGTTTTTTAATAAAATCATTTTTTTACTAAAAATCATTTTTTATTCAAAACTGACGTTTTTGAGTAAAAAGGCATTATGTGTCCGATTGCTGATCTGAAAGTTGGTTCTGACTGGCTGGCTGATCAAGAATGATTTTTGGCTTAAGGTTAGAGCCTTCAATCACTGAATTCTGAGTCCGGATCATGAACGGGTTTTTTCCATTTAATTTATGGAAAAATTAACCCAAAAAACTTAGGAAAATTAATTAAAAATTAAAAAATAATTTTTCACTGTTCGAAAAAGATTTTTTCGAAATTTTTTTTATGTGTCCAGATGACTTAGGACATGACCATGATCTATTTAAATAATGTCTAGTAGGCTTATAACACTCAGTTGGGCTCTAATAACCCCCCAAGGCCCAGAATTCAACATCGGGCATTCCAGCTTTGGAGGAAGCGGGAGAAAATCTCGTCAATTATACTCGGCTAAAGGCAAAGCATAATTGTGAGGGGCAAAAAACTCCCTGGAATACCCTATTTGCAATTCTACGTCTTAGGAGACCGAACCACTCAAAAATATCCTACTAGCACATTTTATTACAAACCCCGCGGGGCCATGGTCAAAATTATTCAAATAAAAAAGTGACTAGCCAATATTGGCTAGACAAGCAGACGGATCAACTGATACACTGGAATCAGACTTTGAACAAGTCTGTCAACTGGCGGCTCCTCAGGTAACCCAACTTATGGTACAAAAAGTTGGATAACAGCCCCAAGTCGCCACAGCCCAATCCTGAACAGTTTTTTTGGAAAAAATTCTGCCCAAAACCCTCCCAACCAGGGTACATTTTGCCATATTCAGAACACTCTCCCACGCTAAATCTTCGCCAACCACATAATTCCGAAGCTTCTTAGTTTTAATCCAATTCTTCCTTCTTCTTTTAGGCGAGCCACTGTCCACTTCTTGTCTTCCAACTGAATCCCCCAATGCTCCCAGGCAGCCACCAAAAAGATCCTTACTGGAAGACCCAAACCCACGCTGCTCATCTACATCCAGCGGCACCCTCCACTCATCCTCCGAGGATGTTCCACTAAGACCTTTGCCCTGCAATACCTGTCCAGCCTCCCCGTCAATGTTCACCTGCGCACCTCCCTCCACAGCCTCGAAACCCCCTCGATGATCAGAAGCCGAGAGCCCTAAATTCCGAGCGAGGAAGATCCCCACATCCTTCCAGCGCGAAAACTCCGTCAACGATTCAGATTGATGAACAGTAGCCTCCACTTGTGAATCTACCGTAGTAGGCTCCAACGGTGAACTGACAAAAAAGGCAGACGGAGAAGTAACCTCTTCCAACCCTAACGACTCTAAACTAGCCAGCCCCGAATCCGCCAGACCCATTCTTGGGAAAACCCCCATCTGCTCCATCAACCCTCCACCTGGCACCTCCCAGATGTCAGAGCTTTCTAACCTGTCGCTCGAATAATCCACCATTTCCAAGTCCTCCATCACTGGCAGAAAGTGAAAAGTCTCCGTCAAAAGCCCACAATCTTCTTTAACCCTCCAAACCCACAACAACCGTGCCTCCTACAAAAGGAGAAGACGTCTATTCAAGCTGCTGCCTACAAGAAACTCAAGCATAGTAAACGCAGGAATAATCTCGAAGGGAGAAGGAAGCCATGGCAGACCCCCAGTCCAAGCTAGAGGCCTAAGCCCTCCACGCCCTTCCTCTGACCCCCTACGCCATCGCTGTCACCTGCATCCAAACCCTCTACTGATTTGGTCATTTGTTATGGTGAGAGGTTTTTTTCTTTTCTCGTCTAAAGGTCTCTATAACCCTTGCTGAACTAGTAAATCCCGCATTTTTAACTTCCATGGTTCAAAATTGTTTTTACCATTAAATTTTTCAATCTCAAACTTTGTGCTAGACATTTTGATTTTTTTTAAATTCAGCCCGAAATAAATAGCACGTAAAAAATAAGCAGCACTTTATTCCTTCTTAGCCCAAATAAAAATCTCTCAGCTCAAATAAACAATACTATAATTCTGGCTTGAATATATATATATATTCAAACTAATATCCAAAATTGATAACGACAATGTTACCACTCTCTCAACGCAGCAACAGACTGGTGATTTACTCCAAAATGCACAGTCCACACGCAGCAGTGCAAGTGCACAGTCCAGTCCACACGCAGCACCCCTCCATGCGTTCTTCCAGGCAGTTTGGAGATGGGGAGATTGGGACAGCTGCGTTTCCCAGGCAGCAGCAAACAACCAGTAAACAACACGGCTCTTCTCCACGCGTAGGAGTTTCTTTTTAGAGCAGAGTTCTCTCCAAAGCCAGATAGTCACGCAGTTTTCATGGTTTCAGACAATCACGTGGTCTTCACTTTACACCTCTCCCCACACACAGCAACAACGCTGTGACTAGCAACGGATTCCCTCCACAATGGATTCCAGGCACCTTCGCCACTCTTCAGTAGGCAACTTCACGCTCATCCAGACAAAGGTTTGAGTACACCTTTCTTCATGGCTCCACCCGCTTCTCCTTTTGATTTTATCACACTGTCTCTTCCAGCACTCAGGCTTTGATACCACTTGTTATAATTTAGACACACATCAATAAGATCACACAATGATTAACAACATTTCACACCAGCATTTCATGTGGTAAAACCCCAAAATGGGGAAACATCCACGGGCAAAGTATTGAAGCTCATTAATGAAAAAGAGAGATTACAAGACGGTCTTGTTACCACCTAAGTTGTACTTAGTGGTTTCTTATCAAGTGAGCCTGGTGAACCGGAAAAGGATAACTTGTTCGGACTTCAGAAGACTTTCAGTCTTGCTTTTGAGAAGCTTTGTTGTACTATATCACATGTTCATACCCCATGGGGGAATTGTAATAAATGTCCTAGCATGATAGTGTCTGTAAAAGACTCGGTCTCTTAGACTTCATTTGTCAGTCCGATCATCCCAGGGTGTTTTTGCCCTTGGTTATTATTGGTTGTTTAATAAACAACTGATAATTTCTTAGTTTTTCACTCCATACCTCCAAAGTTGGGGTGGTCGGCTTGGCATTTAGGCCTATTGAGGTTATTAGAGTCTGTGTCAATGTATAAACATGCTAGACATCATGGTCGAGTCATATGAACATGTCCAAGCCCCTCTAGGTTTTTTTTTTTTTTTATTATAAATTTTTCAATGTTTTTTATTAAAATTTAATTTTTTCCAAAACTTAGGCTATTTTTTAATGGTTTAATTGGAAAAATTGATTTTGTAATAAAAGTGGGCCAAATAATCAGTTTCAGTCATGTAGGTGGTCATTTTCAAGCTAAGAGCACCATGTAAACCCATGGACCCCCTATTTCCTAGTTTTGAGTGATTTTCCATCACTCAGGTCAAAAATCTCCAAAAAATCAATTATTGATTATTTTAATTAATAAATTGGAGAATAATGGAGCAAATCCAAAATCATAGATCAGTGGATTCTCAGCCGATTTGATTGAAATCAGTCAGATTTGAACCAGATTAACTGGATCTGACAAATCCTTGATTGAAGGAGGTGATCAAATCAGATCCAGAGTTGATCTTCAGCAGCCTTTAGGAGGAATTGCGCCCTCTCTCTCTCCTCCACACGTGTGGGCTCTCTTGGGAGCTCTGTAGACTGATGTGTCGGTTTATGGGTTGATGTGTTAGCTCAGTCAAGCCCCCGGTTGACAAGTAGGCCCAGTTCAGCTTAAGATCTGCATTGATTGACTCTCCATCAGCTGATTTGGTCTGTCTCCTTGGGATTTGCGCCCCCCTGGGCTGGATCTCCTGGTTTTTGTATAAATCAAAGCACAAGTAGCCTCTTCCAAGCTAGTTAGAACTGGGATTGAGGTGCTGTTGCTCTTGTATTGTATTGTTTATTATTTTGGAATAAAGAAGCTTTGGATGCAAGATCTATGGTGTAATGCTCTTCATGTGTGGATGGTGATTGTCAAATGCTTATGAGGTATAATCTGTGTTATTTATCACTGCTTTTGCTGGTTAATTGTTGGCCTTGAAGGAGAGAGTTCCTTCCTGTTAAGGTAAGAGTTTATTCTAGTTTGATTTATGTTCTTACTGCTTCTTGTTTCAGATCTATTGGAGTTGTATGTATTTTAAGTTTAATTGCATGCTTTCCAATTATCTCTTCCAGCAGCACCTATCTTTTAACCATCTGTTTGTGCAAGGATTTCTAAGTTGCAGGTGATATCGCTTGTAGAAGAGGTTGAGCTGGTTTGCATTTTCCTCATCTTCAAGATCTTCTGAATGACATAGTCCCTCGGTGTTTCACCAAAGCAGACTCCAAAGCCCAACATTCCCAGGCGTCCAACTCTCCTTCTCTCTCTTCCTCCTTCAAAATCTTAATTTCTCTTCAAATTGGTTACTTTTAAAGAATCTTGTTGCTTAGATCTGTCTCACAAATAAAATTACATATAGATCTAGTTAGTAAGATCCTTTCTTAAGTTTAGATCTCAGTTCTGTTTTGCATATAAAGTCATATTTTAAGAGATCTAGCTGAAATTATCCCTTTTTTTGCAAGCATTTTAAAGAAAATTTGTAGCTTGTTTTTAAGGTAGTTTCCTTTGCTATACTTTAAAGTTTAATATTCTGCAATAAAAGTGCACATCTCATTGGCTGCCCAAACAGCAAGCCAAGATCCTGTTGCCGCCTTTCACACACCTAGGTCACGTGGCAGAAATCTTCAAGCCACTCGGTGTGTCATTGGGGGCAGGTCTCGAGTCAAGGCTGTCACTTTGTTCTTGACTCCTCCGTTTAGGCTCAACTCCTAACAGAGCCAAGGGGGATAGACCCTATTAAATTACTAAGGATGATTTCTTAGTGTGGTGATGTTAAACTGAATCAGTTATTTAGGAGTTTGAATATTTTAACTATAGACAATTAAAGATGACAAGATACGAAGATAAACACACAAAAGCACAAAGCTGATACACAATATATATATATAAAGCAAAAAATGACCAGTGCCTTAGAATGGAGTCAAATCAATAAGATCAATGTGCTTGCATGTGCTTGAAGTGAATGTTTTGTGATTGCATCTTGGTATGTTTCAAGTTAAAATTGAAGTATGAGTATATTAAATTAGGCTAAGGGGGGACTCCAGATATACCCGAGAGTACTTGGAGTATGTCCAAAACTAAACCTTCACGGCTACCTGCAAGGAATATGTGGGCTGAAATGGAGTCTCTGGGGCTATTGTCGTAACGCATCCGTTAGGGTGTGACAGAGATCAGCGCCTCGAGGTCACTTTTCAGTAAGTTCCCGCTTCCTTTGGGTATTTTGCCACCGTAAAGGTTTGATCTAGGTGTTGGATTTTCACCTGATGGTTTGGCAGTTGGGGAGAGTGAGCCCTAATTATACTAGTCACCCAAGTGCTTTTGATACAGCTTGACTGATCGAACGAACCGCAGCCAAGTGCAGAGCATACACACTGGAGTCTTGTCAATTTTAATAAGTTTTAAATTGAGTGTTCTTGTTTAAAAGGAAAACCCTCCAGGAACCTCTTTCGATCCAAGTGGATCTCAATCGGGGAATCGAGGAGGGGTTAATTTTAAAATTGCCGATAAATAAAATATGAAAAATAAAACAAATACACAATTCTGGTTTTTTAATTAGTCCTACCACGAATCTCTTTCCCCTTTTGGGTCAATCGAGAAATCATGGGGTAAGTATTATGATTACTTTGAAATGTAAAATATGGAGTATGATATTAATAATGAACTAAAGTATACTACCCTGCAGATTAGATCAATTCTAGTTTGAAAAAGAAATAAACAGAAAGTGACGAAAATGACACCGACGCAAATCCCTCCAGGGGGGATGGGGAATGGTCTCGAAAGAGCCTATTCCAAAAAATGATTTTATTTATTAATGGTTACAGTATCAGATGACTGATATATCAGAAACTTCTTGGTCCTTATACAGGCTGAAACCAAGATTTTACAACTTTGGAAATTTTTTGAGTTTTTGGTGAAAAGGGAGACCCCTGGGGGGATTTGAACACTCTTGAGGCCACTTCGGACAGCAGCTTCCTTTTTTTCTTCTGTCAGACCTGCTAAAAGACAGCGAGCATGTTAGAATAACAACTGCCCAAAAGCACTTTAAGAGTACCTTTGGATCAGCCTACCTTATTTCAAAAAAATTGAAGTTAAAACTAGCTAAACAGGCGAAAAAGGAACCAAGGAAAGCAAGCTTTCGTTGGGATCTTGGCTTGCTGTTTGTGCAGCCAATTAAATATGCACTGATATTGCAGAATATTGAAATTTATAACAGCAAATGAAACTACCTTAACAGCAAGCTACGAATTTTCACTAAAAATGCTTGCGACAATATGGTAATTTTAGCTAGATCTCTTGAAATTGAACTTTATGTGCAAAACAAAACTAAGATCTAGACTTTGGAAGGGATCTTGCTAATTAGATCTATGTGTATTTTTCTTAATGAGATAGATCAGAGTAATAAGAAACCTTTAAAGTAACCAGTATGAGGAAAATTTAAGATTTTTTAAAGGAGAGAAAGGGGAAGAAAGGTGCTTGTTGTTGAAGTAGATCTGCAGAGAAAACTTGGTAGTGAAGCACCGAGGGGCACGATCTTAGCAATCTCTGCTGGAAATCAATGGAATCAAATCTGTAAGCTGCAAAACAACTCCTGCAAACAGAACTATCAAATCTGAAGATACATATGAGAAGGGGATGATACAGCATGATACTCCTGCAAATAATCTTATTTAACATACAGGTATCAACTCATTCAAACATATGCAGCAAATAGAAGTAAGTAAACTTACTTACAATGATCTATCCTTATGATCTCAACAACCATTCAGGCAAACAATAGTTCAGCATGACAATGACAATCCACACATAAAAGGTACTCCACAATTGAGCCTCCAAAGCTTCTCTTTATTTCAACAAATGAAGATCAGTACACAGTTACAATGGCAAGCCCTTCAGTCCAGCTCTAACTAGCTTGGAAGAGGGAGCCTCAAGCAGGATATATACAAATTATAGGCCATCCAGCCCAGGGGGGGCGCAAACCCCAAGGAGATAGACCAAATATGCTGATGGAGAGTCCATCAATGCCTGATCTGTGTCTAATTGAGCCAAATCTGAGTCTCACTAAGTGCAATTGTCAATAGAAGAGCTGATTTGACTGACACCTCAACCTGTTGACTGAAGCATCCACCAAAACTCATCCAGATGAGCCAAAAACGTGTGGAGGAGAGAGGGAGGGCAAAATTCCCCATAAAGGATGTTGAAGATCAACTCTGGATCTGATTTGATCACCTCCTTCAGTCAAGGATTTTTCAGATCCAGTGAATCTGCTTCAGATCTGACTGATTTCAATTATATCGACTGAGAATCCACTGATCTATGATTTTGGATTTGCTCCATTATTCATCAATTTATTAATTAAAATAATCAATAATTGATTTTTGGGGCTTTCTGACTTGAGTGATGGAAAATCACTCAAAACTAGGAAATAGTGGGTCCATGGGTTTACATGGTGCTCTTAGCTTGAAAATGAGCACCTACATGACTGAAACCGATTATTTAGCCCACTTTTATTACAAAATCAATTTTTCCAATTAAACTATTAAAAAATAGCCTAAGTTTTGGAAAAAATTAATTTTAATAAAAAACACTGAAAAAACTAAAAAATTGAAAAATTGAAAAACACCTAGGGGGACTTAGACATGTTCATATGACTCAAAAATGATGTCTAGCATGTTTATACATTGACACATAGACTCTAATAACCCAGTGTTCCACCAAGTTTCTGGGACGGGGGGGCGCGGGAGCGGGGAAACGCACATTGGGGACGTGCAGAGGCAACCCCAAATTTTGGGGAATTTTGGGGAGCGGGGGGGCGTCGGGGTCTTCAAATTTTAACATAGGGGGGGGCATCTCTAAAATTATTAAAAAAAATAGTAAATACATGCTAAATTGAAATTCATCATGGTGCAATCATCAATGTACATTGTAAACAAGATATTCAGTTCATAATGACTATTTTTAATTTTAAATACATGCACATCTTCCATAACAACTTTGAATCATAAACATAAACAAGTGACAAGTTAATAACAAATAAATTATTAAATTTTAAATGACAAATCAATAATCATAAATCTAAATTAGTAAATCATAGACATGTCACATAAATGATAAACTGTAAACTTTAACGCTTAAGCCTTAAACACTTGGGAATATGCTAACTGTTGAAACTCTGTCTTAAGACTTATATCATTAACCTGTTACAGTTTTAACTTTTAACAATTCAGGAATATGCTAACTGTTGTTTTAACTTCTAACAGTTCTGAGTTTAGTAGTTTACTAATGTGGGCAGTTAGTATATTAAGTTTGTCTATGAATCCCTCCCAGTAAACAG
>LPNX010968564.1:0-44552 GCA_001517045.1 Pseudotsuga menziesii | reverse complement strand
GGGGGGGGGGGGGGGGGGGGGGCGTGTAGAAGCCCCCCATGAAGGAACGTCAAAATAGTGTGTTTCCCCACGTTTTTGAGAAAAGGGGGTGCTGGGAAACATTTCCCATGGAGCCTCCCAGCCCCCGGGGCGTGGGGGGCGCGCCCCCGACCCTGGGAGACGCGTCCCCGTGGAACACTGTAATAACCTCAATAGGCCTAAATGCCAAGCCGACCACCCCCCAACTTTGGAGGTATGGAGTGAAAAACTCAGAAATTATCAGTCGTTTGTTCAACAACCAATAATAACCAAGGGAAAAAACACCTTGGGCTGATCGAATTGACAAATGAAGTCTAAGAGACCGAGTCTTTTACAGACACTATCATGCTAGAACATTTATTACAATTCCCCCATGGGGTATGAACATGTGATATAGTACAACAAACACTTCCCAGAAGTACTTCCTAAGGACTTTTTGAAGTCCGAACAAGTTAACCTTGTCCGGTTCACCAGGCTCGCTTGATAAAAAACCACTAAGTACAACTTAGGTGGTAACATTCTGGCTCCAACTGTGGGACGTGTGCTCGATCTGGTCTTTAAGGCAAGGAGAGGATACGAGAACACCAGAATCTCTAGTTTATATACCCTGTAAAAACATCTCAACTTGACAAAAAAACCCTTAGTAGCACAAGCTTTACATAAAAAACCAAATGAACCATTAAGTTGATTTATTTAAACAAAATAAATGTAATTAACTAATGAAAACAAAGTTTTATTACAGCTAAGTAGAAATGCAGAAAGTAAATGCTCTTTTTCAAGGAGCTTATTTTCCTACTCTAAGCATGATATAAAAATGGTTAAGTGTAATCAGAAATCCAATGTAACCACCTAAGCATTTTATTAACATAAATTTTTTTTTCCTTGTCTTTGGTTACCAGCCAAAGTAAGGATACCTTAATCAGAAAATGAAAACCTGCGTAATAATTCAGGATGAGCGAGATGGATGGGAGATCATAGGCATGAACAGTGTCATAAAAATTCTTCCCAAACTTGTATGTGCTCATGCAGGCTGCTTCTATCCATGACTGGACAGGACTGATATACCAATCAGAACGATGAGGAAGACTGACTACATCATCATACTGATCATCAGGGCTTATCAAATGATAACTTGTTGCACAAGCCCCAAGTAGCTCCAAATCATAAGGAACCTCTATATGCGAAAAAGATGGCCGAGACTGATGTTCCATTGACTGCATTACATCTGACTTTCCATAATAATGTTTCTCAATGTCTTCATTATTGATACCCTTGTGCGGCTCTACATGGTATGATTTTGAATGATCACGTGAAAATTCTGAATGCTCCTTTTCCATACTAAGGTTTTCCCAGGCATCCAAATCTATGCTTCCCTCTATGGATGTATCGTAGATATGACTTCCACAAATTTTTGAAAAGACAATCCCATTGTCAGACATATCATGGATGGGATTCTCCATAAGATTTTCACAAGTCGGATTATCTATGAAATTCCAATAGTCATCACTCCCATCCATGTCATATGTGGGGGACTCTTCATCCATGGCATCATGCTCTTGCGTATCCATGTCCTTGTATTCATAACAATCTTCTTCAGATAAAATGTTACAAGGCAATAAACTTTCCAAACCTTCATCAACATGTGGAGAACAAGGTCTAGTGTCATCACACACCATACTGATCTTATCATAAGTTTCTTTATAGGCTTCCGTTATGATATCATGAAAATGATCTCCAGTCAAGGAGACCTTTTGGACATATTCAATGGGATCACTTGGTATGTGTTGCTCAGTGGATTTCTCTAGAGGGATTTTTGGAAAGGTATCAGCATTGCAACACACTTGAGAATACACCAAATCTTCAATGTCTTCAGCTATGGTGACATGAGGAGAGTCTTCAACAATGTGTTCCATTATGGGCTCCTCCTGAAGCTCTTCAATATGATCATTTTGGATTTTCCCTTCCTCAGAGTCTTGCTGTGCATTGGGAGGTACCTCATATTCTTTAAGAAGACACTTAATTTCTTCTTTTCTTAAATAACTACCACAATGCTTTTTTATGGGAGTATCATGAACCTCCTCTTCACTTAAATGTTCAAGAAGTGATTCCAAGTCTTCAATACTTTGTATCATGGAAAAAGGTCCATCATATGTTTCCGTGTGATACTCTGTCCCAGATAGGTAGAAGGTACAGATCTTTTCAAGGAACTTTTTTAAACCATTCATACTGCCCTTACCATCATGCCACTGCTCTAAAAACATCCAAAGGAAGTTTGGAAAAGAAGTTATACATTTATCAGGAAGGCCTTGATAGAACCACCAATCGGCCTCACCCCAAAAAGTACTAGCAAACATTTCCATCATATTGTCTTCATGAAGAACATTGAAGTCAGCAATCAACTGAAGGAAAGATTTGACATGCCAGATAGCCGAGTCACCATAATCTCCATGAAATGTTGGAAGCCAGTTATATGCATCCCCAAAACCATTACAATAGTTAGGAAAACCGAGGATGTTTGAGAAATCGATAGGCTGAAACCTTCCGGTTAACTGGGCACCATACTTCTCCTTTAATTCATCCATATCAAAAATTAATAGTATGCATTTGATATAACGATTAAACCTTGTATTGAAAAGGTGGAGCTGTCAAGTGATGAGCTTTAAAGGTTTTAACATGTCGCATGGGCTCATCTACACACAACAAAACTTCACAAGTTTATGAGATAACAGGGTTTTATCCCTTCAATGGAGTCGCCATGTGAAAAAGAAAAATAAGCATTTATAATTCTTTTCACAAAAGATATTTTTTGCTTTTCTTTGTAAAAATAAAGTTGGAAAAAGGTCAGTGGAGTCGCCAGATGAACATTAAAGATCTACTCTAAGCATTCATCAAACAAAGCAAAAACAAAAAATGAAGAAAACAAAAGTCGTACTCGGGAATAAAAAGATTTATCCTCGGCAATGGTGCCAAAAAAATGTTGCCGCCTTTCACACACCTGGGTCACGTGGCAGAAATCTTCAAGCCACTCGGTGTGTCCTTGGGGGCAAGTCTCGAGTCAAGGTTGTCCCCTTGTTCTTGACTCCTCCGTTTAGGCTCAACTCCTAACGGAGCCAAGGGGGGTAGACCCTATTAAGTTACTAAGGAGAATTACTTAGTGTTGTGATGTTTAAACTGACTGAGTTATTTAGGAGTTTACAATTTAACTATAGATAATCACAGATGGCAAGATGTAAAAGATGAACACACGAAAGCACAATACTGAGACACAATATATATATAAAGCAAGAAGTTAACCAGTGCCTTAGAATGGAGTAAAAAATAGAATCAATATGCTTGCATGTGCTTGGAGTGAATGTTTTTCGATTGCCTCTTGGTATGTTTTAAGTTAAATGTGAAGTATGAGTTGATTAAATTAGGCAAAGGGGGGACTCCAGATATACCCAAGAGTACTTGGAGTATGTCCAAAACTAAACCTTCACGGCTACCTGCAAGGAATATGTGGGGCTAAAATGGAGTCTCTGGGGCTATTGTTTGTAACGCACCCGTTAGGGTGTGACAGAGATCGGCGCCCTGAGGTCACTTTTCAGTAAGTTCCCGCTTCCTTTGGGTATTTTGCCACCGTAAAGGTTTGATCTAGGTGTTGGATTTTCACCTGATAGTTTGTCAGTTGGGGAGAGTGAGTCCTAATTATACTAGTCACCCAAGTGCTTTTGATACAGCTTGACTGATCGGACGAACCACAGCCAAGTGCAGAGCATACACATTGGAGTCTTGTCAATTTTAATAAGTTTTAAATTGAGTGTTCTTGTTTAAAAGGAAAACCCTCCAGGAACCTCTTTCGATCCAAGTGGATCTCAATCGGGGAATCGAGGAGGGGTTAATTTTAAAATTGCTGATAAATAAAATATGAAAAATAAAACAAATACACAATTCTGGTTTTCTAATTAGTCCTACCACGAATCTCTTTCCCCTTTCGGGTCAATCGAGAAATCGTGGGGTAAGTATTATGATTACTTTGAAATGTAAAATATGGAGTATGATATTAATAATGAACTAAAGTATACTACCCTACAGATTAGATCAATTCTAGTTTAAAAAAGAAATAAACAGAAAGCGACGAAAATGACATCGACGCAAATCCCCCCAGGGGGGATGGCGAATGGGCTCGAAAGAGCCTATTCCAAAAAATGATTTTATTTATTAATGGTTACAGTATCAGAGGACTGATATATCAGAAACTTCTTGGTCCTTATACAAGATGAAACCAAGATTTTACAACTTTGGAAAAATTTTGAGTTTTTGGTGAAAAGGGAGACCCCTGGGGGGATTTGAACGCTCTTGAGGCCACTTCGGACAGCAGCTTCCTTTCTTTTTCTGTTAGACTTGCTAAAATACAGCGAGCATGTTAGAATAACAAATGCCCAAAAACACTTTAAGAGTACCTTTGGATCAGCCTACCTTATCTCAAAAAAATTGAAGTTAAAACTAGCTAAACAGGCAAAAAAGGAACCAAGGAAAGCAAGCTTTCCTTGGGATCTTGGCTTGCTGTTTGTGCAGCCAATTAAATATGCATTGATATTGCAGAATATTGAAATTTATAACAGCAAATGAAACTACCTTAACAACAAGCTACGAATTTTCACTAAAAATGCTTGCGACAATATGGTAATTTTAGCTAGATCTCTTGAAATTGAACTTTATGTGCAAAACAAAACTAAGATCTAGACTTTGGAAGGGATCTTGCTAATTAGATCTATGTGTATTTTTCTTAATGAGATAGATCAGAGTAATAAGAAACCTTTAAAGTAACCAGTTTGAGGAAAATTTAAGATTTTTTAAAGGAGAGAAAGGGGAAGAAAGGTGCTTGTTGTTGAAGTAGATCTGCAGAGAAAACTTGGTAGTGAAGCATCGAGGGGCACGATCTTAGCAATCTCTGCTGGAAATCAATGGAATCAAACCTGAACCATAAATTTTCCAGTCACGGCAAACCTGTAAGCTGCAAAACAACTCCTACAAACAGAACTATCAAATCTGAAGATACATATGAGAAGGAGATGATACAACATGCAAATAATCTTATTTAACATATAGGTATTAACTCATTCAAACATATGCAGCAAATAGAAGTAAGTAAGCTTACTTACAATGATCTATCCTTATGATCTCAACAACTATTCAGGCAGACAATAGTTAAGTGTAAAAAATTGGAAAAATAGTAGTTTCACCTTGAATGCAGCATGACAATGACAATCCACACATGAAAGGTACTCCACAATTGAGCCTCCAAAGCTTCTCTTTATTTCAACAAATGAAGATCAGTACACAGTTACAATGGCAAGCCCTTCAGTCCAGCTCTAACTAGCTTGGAAGAGGGAGCCTCAAGCAGGATATATACAAATTACAGGCCATCCAGCCCAGGGGGGGCGCAAATCCCAAGGAGATAGACCAAATATGCTGATGGAGAGTCCATCAATGCCTGATCTGTGTCTAACTGAGCTAGATCTAAGTCTCACTGAGTGCAATTGTCAATCGGAGAGCTGATCTGACTGACACCTCAACCTGTTGACTGAAGCATCCACCAAAACTCATCCAGATGAGCCAAAAACGTGTGGAGGAGAGAGGGAGGGCGAAATTCCCCATAAAGGATGCTGAAGATCAACTCTGGATCTAATTTGATCACCTCCTTCAGTCAAGGATTTGTCAGATCTAGTGAATCTGCTTCAGATGTGACTGATTTCAATCAAATCGGCTGAGAATCCACTGATCTATGATTTTGGATTTGCTCCATTATTCATCAATTTATTAATTAAAATAATCAATAATTGATTTTTGGGGCTTTCTGACCTGAGTGATGGAAAATCACTCAAAACTAGGAAATAGTGGGTCCATGGGTTTACATGGTGCTTTTAGCTTGAAAATGAGCACCTACATGACTGAAACCGATTATTTGGCTCACTTTTATTACAAAATCAATTTTTCCAATTAAACTATTAAAAAATAGCCTAAATTTTGGAAAAATTTAATTTTAATAAAAAACACTGAAAAAACTAAAAAATTGAAAAATTGAAAAACACCTAGGGGGACTTAGACATGTTCATATGACTCAAAAATGATGTTTAGCATGTTTATACATTGACACACAGACTCTAATAACCTCAATAGGCCTAAATGCCAAGCCGACCACCCCAACTTTGGAAGTATGGAGTGAAAAACTCAAAAATTATCAGTGGTTTGTTCAACAACCAATAATAACCAAGGGAAATAACACCTTGGGCTGATCGGATTGACAAATGAAGTTTAAGAGACCCAGTCTTTTACAGACACTATCATGCTAGAACATTTATTACAATTCCCCCATGGGGTATGAACATGTGATATAGTACAACAAGCACTTCCCAGAAGTACTTCCAAAGGACTCTTTGAAGTCCGAACAAGTTAACCTTGTCCGGTTCACCAGGCTCACTTGATAAAAAACCACTAAGTACAACTTAGGTGGTAACAGATCTCAAGGAAAGCTTGCTTTCCTTGGTTCATTTTTTTGCAAAACTAGATTACCCCAATTTAACATATTTTTACTTAGTTTTTTTTCGGTAACTAGTGTGGTGACTCAAAACACTTTTAAAGTGTGTTTGGACACATTTGATTTTAATTGCTCGCTGTTTTTTATCAGGTCTAACAAAAAAGAGAAGAAGACTCTGCCCAATTTCCAACTCTTGGACGAACCAGAGCTTCTCAGAAGCTTCCCCCACTGCCGTGTTTTGATTTTAGCTTGTTACAAGCTTGTTGTAAGCCTTTGGATCCCAGATAAAAAGGACCAAGGTGTATCAATTTCAATTTGTTGATATTGTAAATCGCTGCTAATAGAAAGAAAAGATCTTTTCGAATAAGCTCTTTCCCTGGGGGATTTGCGTCTGTGTCATTTTTTGCTTTTCGTTCATCTTTTTTCAATCTAGCGTAGTGCTAATTTGTAGGGTAGTATACTTTGATTTAAAATCATTTCCATATTCCATTTCTATTGATTTCAAAGTAACTTTAATACTTACCCCATGAGCCTCCTTTTGAGCCGAAAGGGGAAGAAAGGTTCTTGGTAGTCTAATTAGAAAATTGTGGTTTGTTTATCTTTTTATGTTTCATTTGCTATCATCATTTGTTTCAGTAACCATAATAAAATCAACCCCTCCTTGATTCCCCGATTGAGGTCCATTTGGACCGAAAGAGGTTCCTGAGGGTTTTTTTTTTTTAACAAGAATGCCCATCTCAAAATTTACTAAAATTGACAAGACTCCGGTGTGTTTGCTCTGCACTTGGCTGCGGTTCGTCCGATCAGTCAAGCTGTATCAAAAGCATTTGAGTGACTAGAATAATTAGGATTCACTCTCCCAAATTGACAAACCATCAGGTGAAAATCCAACACCTAGATCAAACCATTACGGTGGCAAAATACCCAAAGGAAGCGGGAACTCTTGAAAAGTGACCTCGGGGCGCCGATCTCTGTTACACCTGCGGGTGCATTATGAACAACAGCCTCAGAGACTCCATTCAACCCACATATTCCTTGCGGGTAGCCATGACGGTTTAGTTTTGGACATATTCCAAGTACTCTCGGGTATATCTGGAGTCCCCCCCCCCTTCGCCTAATTTTAATCAACTCATATTTCACATTAACTTAAAACGTACCAAGAGGCAATCGCAAAACATTCACTCCAAGCACATGCAAGTACATTGATTATCTTTTGACTCCATTTTAAGACATTGGTTATTTTCTTGCTATATATATATATTGTGTCTCAGCATTGTGCTTTCGTGTGCTCATTTTGTATCTTGTCATCTATGGTTGTTTATGGTTAAATTTCATACTCTTAAGTAATTCATTCAGTTTAACATCACCATACTAAATAATTTTTCTTTAGTAACTTAATAGGGTCTACCCCCCTTGGCTTCGTTAGGAGTTGAGCCTAAACGGAGGAGTCAAGAACAAGGTGACAGCCTTGACTTGAGACTTGCCCCCAAGGACACACCGAGTGGATTGAAGATTTCTGCCACATGACCCAGGTGTATGAAAGGCGGCAACAGGTCTCAACTTCACAGACAACTCTCTACATTGTGCATCCCAACCATACACTATATACTTCATGAATTTAGTTACATGAGTAAATCGTTGCCGGTTATGCCCGTTAAGAGAAACTTCCCGTAAACATCCGTAATGAGAAAACTCCCATAAACAAATTAGATTAGTTGTCATTTAACAAGTTGTTTGTCTGAATGCGGTGGCAGTCATTGCCTTGCTTTAGTTGGCCTAAGTAAATATTTGAAGGAGGCACGGCCTTTAGAGTGAGGCTTGAGCGTCTCATTGGTCCATGCCATGCAACCCGTTTTGGGACCAGCTTCTGCTTCAGTGCTGTTTCTCACAGATTTCTTCTTTAGGTGGGTTAAACCGTTAAAGAAAGGGATTCTAAGTAAAATTGCTTGGAAGCTTGGAATGTAATTAAGAATTGATTCAAAACATGCCTCGTTAATGTATGACAAAAACAAACTAAAACAACAGACAGCATGCATCGCCAATATCTTGGGTGTAAATCAAATTGTTTATATATTCTCTATCAAGCATTAACTTGAGAAACCATAGCATAAAAAATTCAGCTAGGGAGAGAATACCTGTAAGGATAACTATGCTCATTTATTGATTAAATAATTAAGAAAATTATCTAGGGAGAAGAATACCTGTAGGATGAACTTGTCCTCCTGACATTTCATCATCTTGAAGTCACCACATAATAAGCCATCAATGGATATGCTAAAGCTAACATCCTCTATAGAGGGTGCAGTTTTGTAAATTGTGCAACTACTATTCTTGAGCATAAGTTCACTCCCATGAAGGCTTATGCATATAGAGAGAAGCCGAATTTTTGTGTGCATTCTATATCTACTATCTAGTACTCTCTAGCTAAAATTACAAACTATATGGAGCACGTGCAGCTGTAACTCCAACACTCCTCCTAGAGCCAACGTTTGATTAAAACAAACTCTCCTTTTGCTAACCATTTTATTTATGAATTGAGAATTCCTTCCATCCATTCATGGTTGCTTAAAAAAGGGCTCAAGCTATCCCCATCATTACTGTCGGCAGCATCTGCTTCATTATTAGGTTTGTCATTCTTCTTCAGGAAGTCCACAACCCTGTCATTACTGTCAGTGGCATCTGCTTCATCATTAGGTTTGTCATTCTTCTTCAGCAAGTCCACAACCCTCTTTATGCAACTCCCGGAATTGTTTCTTCTTTCTTCCCATAATAAAAAGCATTTGCCTTTCCTTTATTTCACATTAAAATCTGATCTGTAGGCTTTCTTCTATTTGAATTTCTTGCCTACAGATATTTGGTAGTTTTGCTGCTTGCATATTCATCTTGACTCTTATTCCTTCTTTCCTCTCAAGGAGGGCTGCTGTCATTTTATTCTATGTCTGGAACATTAAGTTCCAGAGAGTAAAGACCGCTGTACGTTAGCTTGGTCGCATGCTCTCCAGTGGTAGGTCCATATCATAATTTTTCTTCCTCGTCCTTTCCTCTTCAAGTAAGGCTGCTATCATTGTATCCAATGTCCTGTACATTAACTTCCGAAGAGTAAAGACCATATTACCATAGCATTTTAGCATTCACACAGTAGTATGGCTACGGCGTCATATGAATCAACTATAGTTACTGTCCCTGAAAGCTTATTCTTCAAAGACTTGAAGTTGTTGACATGTTTTGCCATACCTTCTAACGGTGGAGAAATTCCATCATTTCCCTGTCGTCTCTATTAGCAATCACCTTTGTGGATACTGATAAATAAGCTACATAGTAGTTCCACTTCCAATAGGAAGGGCTACTATCCACTTAAGGGGTATTGATAAGTTGCAATGTTGGTCACAACTCATAACCTGTTATAGGCAGAGGAGAGACAGAAATTTGTTCCTTCAATGATTAACCTCCCTCTTCTTCCCTTGAGGCTTTTCGTGACTAACTACTCTGATTACAGTGATTTATAATGTAAAAGTGGATCCATATTTGAATGGACATATTATGACTAAATAGAAAGTTGACTTGATAATTAGAATGGCTACTATAGATAGAAACCTAACTGTAACTACAAGTAGTGCAACTACTAATAGATGGAACCTTTTCTCTGTATGCATTCAAATTGACTACTGACTATATATTGTAGTTACTAACTATACTATGTTTTGGATGTACAGCTGTAATTGGAACACTTTATTCCTTTTCAGGAAATTTTGGCTATTATTCTCTTTATTTGTCGTTTAAAACTTAAAAGGTGTTATTTGACAAGTCTGGATTGTATGTTCTATGGATTATCAGTCCAGATACCTTCTGCCTATTTAAAAATTGATCTTATGTTGTTGCTCTGTTTTTTATTTAATGGAACATGTTATATCACGAGTTCTTATGTGGATCTTTTATTCAATTAATGTAGATGAAGCCTCCACAACACATAAATAGCCATGTTTGCCAGATCTGTGGAGATGATGTTGGCTTAGCAGCAGATGGGGAGCTCTTTGTAGCTTGCAATGAGTGTGCATTTCCAGTATGCAGGCCTTGTTATGAATATGAGCGGAAAGATGGAAATCGATGTTGTCCACAATGCAAGACTAGATACAAGTGGCACAAAGGTTGGTAGAAGTTTTTACTTGTTAATTGGATGAAGAACTAGATTTTCAATTACAGTTTGCCTCTATCAACAATGATGCCAAATGCGTCTTCTAGGCGTCCAATCTCAGTAATTATTGGCCAACTAGGAACATTTGCATGTCTGTTCTGCTCTGCTTTCAGTAGGAAACTGACATTAGTCTCTTGTTTATATTATCGTGGTCCAGGTAGCTCTCAAGTGGATGGTGACAAGGAAGAAGAGTGTGCAGATGATATGGATCATGACTTCAACTACACTCAGGGTAACAGAAATGAAAAACAGCAGATTGCAGAGGCCATGTTGCATTGGCAAATGGCCTATGGACGAGGGGAGGATGTTGGTCCATCCCGGTCTCCAAGTCAGGAGCTTCCTCAGCTTCAAGTTCCCCTTATTACAAATGGACAGCCAGTAGGACACTCACTTTTCTGAAGTTCCACATAGAAGTCTCTAGTAATTTACTAATTTTCCATAGTATTGCCATTTCTATAGACAACTCTTAAATTTAATAGATTTCATGTTTGGACAGATTTCGGGTGAGTTGCCAGCAGGATCCCCAGAGTATCGTAGGATTGCCACCCCACCCACTGGTGGTGGCAGTGGGAAGCGTGTCCATCCACTTCCTTTTCCTGATTCCACTCAAACAGGTATTTAAAAAAACTTTATGTTTTGTTATTTCCACATTCTTTATGTCCGGGATTTCATTTATTTTGTTGGACATTTAGTATTTTCCTTCAGGGTATGAGGATTTTCTAGTGTTTCTAATGGCATCCAATTGAGTGTTTTCTGGGTCTCCTATATGATGGATGAAATGTTGCTCTTACGCAGATCAATTGAGAACTGGGGACCCTGCCAAAGATTTCAATTCCTATGGATTTGGAAATGTTGCCTGGAAGGAGAGAGTAGAAAGCTGGAAGAATAAACAGGACAAAAATACCTTGCAAGTGACTAACGACACTTACTATGCATCAGAGGGGAAGGATGGAGACATAGATGGTTGTGTTGCAGATGAGGAAGACCTTCAAATGTATGCTGCTTACTTTTAAACTTGGAGGTTTTCAGTCTTTGCATGTCAGTAGTGTTAAGCAATTAACAAGCTCCCTCAAGTTTTATTTGCATTTGCTACTCCTACATTTCTTTGTATTTTAGCTTTGAAAGAATCTTTTTCTTTGTGTCTATCATTATTTGCCCTCTATTTTGCATGTTGGGTTTCCTTACAAATTCTGATAGGCAGTGGAACGCTTTTGTCAGAAGTATATGTAGTGGGTTGGAACAAAATGCATGCCAGATTGTAGTGCTAAGCGTTATTTTAAATTAGATTTCGATTTCAGGATTCAACACTTATATTAAATCAATTTTTAGAGTTTCAAATGAGATTGATTTCTTGCAGCCTGTATGAAGAACAGTGTTTGAAAACTTTAATGTTTTGATTTTCTTTGAGGCTGCTTTTTTAAATGAAAATCTTTCTTGTGCAAAAGACTACTGCAAAATTATTGCCACTAGACAAAATCGTGGGTTCTTACTTGTAGTATATGTTAGAGCTGCATTTTGGATTCATGGCTAGATGCAATTCAACTGCAATTCAACTTGTAATCGTCTTTTGATTTCTTTCCATGCTCTTTTCTTGGCAGGAGTGATGAAGCACGCCAGCCCCTATCAAGAAAGGTTCCAATTCCTTCTTCCAAGATCAATCCGTACAGGATGGTGATTGTTTTACGGCTTGTGATCTTGTGTTTTTTCTTCCGCTACCGAATATTGAATCCTGTTCGCAATGCTTATTCACTTTGGTTCAGTTCTGTAATATGTGAGATTTGGTTTGCCATATCCTGGATTCTCGATCAGTTTCCAAAATGGCTTCCCATCAATAGGGAAACTTATCTTGACAGGCTTTGTTTGAGGTGAGACTATTGCATGCAAAAATACTTCTCTTCACATAGTTCTAGATGTGTTTTGACTCTTGAGTTTTCTCAAGATACTGTGTAGTCAATGAGAAGCTTGTACCAAAGTGCTTACAATCCCTTTATTCTCTGACAGATATGATAGAGAAGGAGAGCCCTCTCAGTTGGCTGCTGTTGATATTTTTGTCAGTACAGTTGATCCTCTGAAGGAGCCACCTATTGTCACGGCAAATACTGTTTTATCAATTCTTTCTGTGGACTATCCAGTTGATAAAGTTTCATGTTATGTCTCTGATGATGGAGCTGCAATGCTAACATTTGAAGCTCTTTCTGAAACCTCAGAATTTGCAAGGAAGTGGGTGCCATTTGTTAAAAAATTTGATATTGAACCCAGGGCACCAGAGTGGTATTTTGCTCAAAAGATAGACTATTTGAAGGATAAAGTGCAGCCTTCCTTTGTAAAAGAACGCAGAGCAATGAAGGCAAGTAGATGTGAAAGAATTGGATTACCTGTTGCCTGGGTATTGGTTAAGTCCTTGCATCTTGTTTTTTTAATCTTTTGATAAGTATCTTGATTGCATGTTTTCTATCATTCCAGAGAGAATATGAAGAGTTCAAGGTCCGAATCAATGCTCTTGTTGCTAAAGCTCAGAAGGTTCCTGAAGAAGGCTGGATTATGCAAGATGGAACACCCTGGCCTGGAAATAATACCCGCGACCATCCAGGGATGATACAGGTATTTCATTCTCTTCAACTAGTATTTTTATGTTGATTTGTTTTCCATTTCTTTCCATATTTACGACTTAACTTATTTGTAACTTGTTAAAAGATTGTTGAAACTGGAACCAATGGTGAGGTTATTTTGCAACTGGGTTCACAGTTATTCCTGCTAAATACAAGGTTTCTTTCTCCATTGTAGGTGTTTTTAGGTCATAGTGGTGGGCTTGACACTGATGGAAATGAACTACCACGACTCGTATATGTTTCTCGTGAAAAGAGACCTGGTTTTGAACACCACAAAAAAGCTGGTGCAATGAATTCATTGGTAAGTATTTTCTTTTTCCTTTTTTTCTGTTTTTCCACAGGAAAAGTAATTTTTTTTGTATTCATCGAGAATAAACTGCACAATACAGTGCTTACATCAGACACCTTCATAGAGGAAAATGTATTACCTCTCGAGTTTGAGATCAGATCCTTTCGCTGTCTACAAATTCTTGGAATCAAAACAATCCCCCAGAAGATTCTCTCAAAACGGTATCAGAATTACATCAATATCTGAGCAAAATTGGCCAAAGACTTCTCCAAAACATCAAGCCCGCCAGGCCAAAAGAAGAAAGAAAAACACTGGCCAAAACCCAATCCTCTAATGAATCAGAGGAAAATTAAACTAAATACAAGGCTTGAATCTCCTCAATCTGACCCCTCTCGTCCAAGGACTCGGAGGAGGCAAATCCAAGGGAATGAACTTTGCTCTCTTACCTTTACCCGAGGAAGGATGAAACCCCACACAAAAAAAAATTGCAAGACGAGGACACCTTGGGCTTAACCCTCTGATGAACCAGCATTGGTCCAATCATTTCCAGAAGAATAAACACCAGGCCATGAAATGAATGAATGCCCAAGATCGACTGTTGCTCCAAAGAGGTAACTGTGCCCCAAGCTGGAAATGAAATCGGATCCAAGAAAGGAGAAACATTGTCCTTGAAGCGAATTGGAAACACATTGCCACTACTCCCCAAATCACAGAACCAAGCATTGAACAAGTGAGAGACAGATTATCAGAAGTATAAGGGGCCTGCTCAATTGCCCCGACATTCTAGAGGAAGACTGCTGAAGTGCACCACCCCTTGAAGACTGAACCAAAGAAACAAAATCATGGCTTTGCTGCTTCCAACCCATGACTAGATTCCAGGCAGCCTACCGGCTTTTCAACAAAACTAGAAGATTGTGCAGGTGCCAAGAGCAACACCAGACAATGCGAAGATCCTATAGTTGCCAACTGATCCACAATCTCACTAGACTGCAAATTCGACAAACAAGCTGGAGCCTCTGAAATCCTATCTGAAGGATGCCAAATAAGTAGAAGGGCAATACTCTGCAAAAGGTAAACCGTAACCTAATCTATTAACAGCTGGGGTATTTACCCTGTGGATGAGAAGTTCCACTATACCCACAGAAACAGCGATGATGCCTTTCCAGACAAAGCTTCACCCAGCTCTGGACTATCTCTGCCTTTAAATCCAGCAGAATGCCCCACCATCTGAGACACTAATGGAACAACCTTCGTAGCATCAGGAGAAGCTGAACCTGTGTCAGAAACTGACATAGCCTTCATAGAGGAGGAAGACGTGGAACTAACCCTCTTATTTTTGGATGTGATGTCCCTCCTGGGGCAGTCTTGAAGACTATGTTCAGCTTTATGGCAGAATCTTCAGCAGAAGGGAATCTTCTCATATTCCTGTTCTTGAATCCATTTTTGTTCTCCACATGCTAGGGATATTTTGTCTGGAACCCCTCCATTCATATGCAAAATAACTAAAATATGAGGCACCTCTTCTCTGTTTAATATTTCCTAGGAGGCTTTCTGAAACTCACCCAGGGAGAGTCCCCAGTGCCCCCCAAAACCTTTGAAAAACAGAGATGGGAAGGCAGACCTGCCAAACAAATCCATAATAACTGAAGCTCTCTGAAAGTATGCGAAGAGTCAAAGTGCTCTAACCAGGGAAAAAGAACGAGAACCACATCCCCATAGCACTAAGGTCCTGCAGTTAAGACAGCTTCGCAATCCTCTGAGCAATCAAAGATAAAGAAGAAAAAACCTCTTCAAAGGAAAAAAAATTACTTCCCAGAAAGTGAATGCCCGCAAACCTCATTGAGCCAAAGATGCAGCTGGGAGGAAGTTGGCTGATGCCCGCAGATGTAACCATATAAACCTCTATCTCTCATCAATTCCATGCCCTCCAGAATTCATTCAAAAGGAAAATCAATCAAATGCTTACCTGCCCTGATCTCAATACAACGCTTCTTGCACTTCTGGGATGGCTGATAATCCAAATGCTTCCCCTATGGTCTGCTGGCTATCTCACGAACAGCTACCATTGACACCACATTGCAGCCAGAAACCCTAATTGCTGCTATCTTGCTAGAAGCATTTCCACTCTCACCCATTGTGCTCATTCAGTAACCATTGATAAGTAATTTGCTAAACCAGAATCTGCAAAAGGTCTTTTGCCTCTTTGCATTTGATTTTTTAAAACTTATGCTGGTTCTGAGTAAAGAATGTTCCTCTTGTTATTTATGTGCAGGTTCGTGTATCTGCAGTTCTTACCAATGGCCCTTATATGCTCAATCTTGATTGTGACCATTATATAAACAACAGCAAGGCCCTTCGTGAGGCCATGTGTTTTATGATGGATCCTACTCTTGGGAATAAAGTATGTTATGTTCAGTTCCCTCAGAGGTTTGATGGCATTGACAGAAATGATCGATATGCTAATCACAATACAGTTTTTTTTGATGTGAGTGCGGATCAAATTTCACTGTTACAGACTTGCATTTGCACATGCCACTTTATGCGCTTTTGAATCTAAAATATTGTACTGGATTTTTGGCAGATCAACTTGAAGGGTTTGGATGGGATCCAGGGGCCTGTTTATGTGGGTACAGGGTGTCTTTTCAACAGGAAAGCCCTCTATGGTTATGAGCCTCCTCACAGAGGTAAGATGAAGATCCATATATCAAGCTGTTGTGGACCTAGAAAGAAGAGTAGAAAAGCAAACAAGAAGTACAATGACACGAAAAAATTAGACAGGCCAACTGACTCAACTGTCCCCATATTCAGTCTGGATGACATTGAAGAAGGTGGTGTGGAAGGTAAGTGCCAATTTCCAAACAGTTTATTAAGCTACTAGATGCCACATTTTTATATTGGCTTCTTTTTACCTTCCATATTTCACCGTTTGCCAACTTTACACAGGATTTGATGATGAAAAATCCCCGCTGGTGTCCCAAAAAAACTTAGAGAAAAGATTTGGTCAATCCCTTGTGTTTGTGGCATCCACTCAAATGGAGAATGGTGGCGTTCCACAATCTGCAACTCCTGCTGATTTGTTAAAAGAAGCAATCCATGTAATCAGCTGTGGTTATGAAGACAAGTCAGATTGGGGAAAAGAGGTAAACCATAATAACAATTTTGAGAATAACAGTGCCTATATTTAGTTCTTCAGGTTTCTAATATAACTGAAATTTAGTTTCTTAATGGATTGGTTTTTTGTGTCTTGTGCAGATTGGTTGGATATATGGTTCCGTGACAGAAGATATTTTGACTGGCTTCAAAATGCATTCTCGTGGCTGGCGATCAATATATTGTATGCCTCCTCGCCCTGCATTCAAGGGATCTGCACCGATTAATCTTTCTGATCGTCTGAACCAAGTTCTGCGATGGGCTTTGGGCTCCGTGGAAATTCTTCTTAGCAGGCATTGTCCAATTTGGTATGGTTATAGTGGAAGGCTCAAATGGTTGGAGAGGCTGGCATATATAAACACCACCGTATATCCAATCACTTCCATTCCTCTGGTTGCATATTGTACGTTGCCGGCAATATGTCTTCTTACTGGGAAATTCATCATTCCCGAGGTAGATTTTTTGCCCCTACTCGCAATCATGCTGCAATCTGATAAAACTGGTTTTTTCATAGACGTCAGACTGTTCTGACCCGTCTAACCTTTATTTGGTGATTTGCAGATTAGCACTCTTGCAAGTTTATGGTTCATTTCATTATTTTTATCTATTTTTGCTACCGGCATACTAGAAATGCGATGGAGTGGGGTTGGCATCGATGAATGGTGGAGGAATGAACAGTTCTGGGTGATTGGAGGTGTTTCTGCTCATCTTTTTGCAGTCATTCAAGGATTACTGAAGGTCCTTGCTGGTGTTGACACAAACTTCACTGTTACATCAAAAGCTTCAGATGAAGGTGGTGATTTTGCAGAGTTGTATATATTCAAATGGACTGCTCTCCTCATCCCTCCAACCACCTTGCTTATAATTAACATCATAGGTGTGGTGGCGGGCATCTCATATGCTATCAGCACTGGTTATCAATCATGGGGTCCCCTATTTGGTAAACTCTTTTTTGCTTTTTGGGTGATCGTCCACCTTTATCCTTTCCTCAAGGGTTTGATGGGTCGCCAGAACCGCACTCCAACCATTGTTGTTGTTTGGTCAACGCTTCTGGCCTCTATTTTCTCTTTGTTATGGGTTCGTATAGACCCCTTCACAACCAGGATCAAAGGACCCGACATACAACAGTGTGGCATCAATTGCTAAGTGGCTTTATTAACATCCATTTGCTGGCCAACCATGTCCATTCCGAAATTAATTTGCGATTCAGAAAGGCTTCTCTGGCATTGGAGATCTACACTGCTCAAAGGGCTAAGCATTCTGTTATAGTTTTTTTAGGATTTGATCGTTCTCTTACCTAATCATAAGGTGATAGAATGTCGTTGGTATGTAGGTTCAGTGTTCTTGAAATTTCTGTTGACATTTGTTCTCTAGGGCATTTTTCTTGGCACTTGTGATCCTCCATTTTGAAGGCAGTGAGTCACCAAGTAAGATTGACTGAAGAGACACTGGTAACTATTGGCACTGTTGATATTGAAGACAGCTGTTTGTTTGCACTGTTGTGCCGAACATAGCAAACTGCAAGCTATAGTTCAAATCAGAAATTTTGACCGTAGTGTATGATTCCGTATCTGAAGATAATCTGCCTGCCTGTGACAACGCTAAGAAGGGTTTATGTAATATATTCATCATAGAAAGTGTGTAGTAGTTTTTCTCATAGCATTGAGGGTCTGTTTTCTGTAAAGATTATTTGTAACGATGAAGAATATTTTATTCTTAGTCTACTCTTGAACTTTTATATCACTACATGCGATGACACAGCTTTTACTCTGAAATAATTGGTGAATTTTAACATTTGCCAATCTTATTATGTTCATATTACGAGTTAAATGAGCTCAAGCTCTTTAATTATCTCATCTGGTGAATTATAGTTTTCTATGAAGTTATTGTTCAATATATCTTGTCACACGGCTGGTCACGAACTTATAAAAATCCTCCCACCTTTACATTCGTAATAGAGAGGGGTTGAACTGCGTGCCAGCAGAAGATGGACGTCTATACTATGCTGGGGATTTTTGGCTGGATATCTCAGCCATGCCCATGTAGAGGAGGCGTTTAATATTTCATTGTTGCTTGGGCTGTTTTCTGATTTAGTACTGAGCGATTATTTCTTCAGTCTATTCTAAATGTCCTATCAATTGCAATTGTTCTCTGTGCCTAGTCACACCTTTGGTGAGGTATAAGTTGAGACTCTCTGGATCTTGAATAGCCGGAGAGAAGGTTTCCGATACCTTGAAACTGAAAAGGAGATTTATGAGATTTATTGAGTTAGTTTGAATATCACCATTGACAGTTCACCATCTTCGGCTTACCCTACCAAAAAGAGTCCAGACGAAATGCAAATCAACCCTGTCCCAAATGAAATGTTAGAGATAATTATGTCGAAGATAGCCATTTATGGTAAAACTATGTTTTGTCATGTAACATAGATGCTGCTAGTGAGTGTTGTATTAAAAAAAACAGGTGTATTAAAATTAAAAAAAACCGTGTGAGCAAACTTTCGAGTTTAAGTTTTCTAGAAACGGGCGATGAACCATATATTGGAAGATGCGAGCTTTGTTTATTTCTGTAGAAAATACCCAACAGTATTACAGTATTACGGTTGGGGAACATTGAATACACACGAGAAAAGGTTGTTATGGATATTGAATATAACAACAAAAGACAATCCAATACAATCCATATCTGTAAATATAATGCCATCCGCCGATGGGCGAGGGATGGGCGATGGCGGCGAAACCTGGGAGAGGACTGACATTAGCGGGGCTATCTGTGAAGTTTTCAGCGAGACAACCGACTTTGGTGGAGCTATCTGTGAAGCTTTCAGGTAGTTTTGCCGGTCTTCTTGTACTCTCTTCTCTTTAACATATGGTCAGGTTTTTTGCACCCTGGTCCCCTTATCTTTTATCCTCTTGTGGCGGGGGTTCCTGGGGTACTTGTTTTGCTTGTTTTCAGCTCTCTTAGTCTGTTCAAGGGGCGTCTGATATAGTCTTGTCAGTGTTTGTCAACTGTTGGTCTGACCTGCCCTTCGAACCCTCTATTACGCCGCAACGCGGTACCTTTCCAGGTTTTGTCAGAATTTGATGATTTTTGGAAGCATGGCATGGAGTCCGTCCGCTCCCTGAGGACTTAGTACTGACTATGTAAATAAAGTGGGAACTGTTGGGGTTTGGGTGATAGGGCTTTGCCGTCCTCTTCAGTTTGGGTTGGTTTGACTGCCTTTATAGGCTCTTGTTTCTTGTATCCTTTTGTGGCCTCAACTCTTTGACTCTTTTTTTGTATGTCTGACTGAGGTTTGTAATGTGGTCCTATGATGGTAAGGTTCTTTATTTCTTTTTTCGTTGAGGACTAGACACCTAGGGTTGATGGTTTATCAACTTGTGTTTCTCCTCAGTGTCTTTGTTGGTTGGACTTCTGCCTTGACGGGATGTGAGGGGTTTTAGGGTTAGGGTCTTGGTTTTCCCTGTTTCGAGACAGTTTTGTCTTTTTTTTTCTCCTCTTTCCTGTCGGAGT
Organism: Pseudotsuga menziesii; assembly: GCA_001517045.1. Taxonomy (NCBI): domain Eukaryota; kingdom Viridiplantae; phylum Streptophyta; class Pinopsida; order Pinales; family Pinaceae; genus Pseudotsuga; species Pseudotsuga menziesii. The sequence goes on along the minus strand of LPNX010968564.1, from coordinate 24,261 downwards.
GGGCATCACATGCCCTTGTCTGTCCTAGCTCCTTTTGGTCTCGTATGGTGGTGGCAAAGGTTTTTGTGGGGAAAATGGACACAGGCTTGTACCCTCTTGTGCACTATAAGTCTTGAAGGAAGACTAAGGCTCTAAAGGCCCTGGTGTGGTGAATGTAGTCTTATGTTGATCCTCCTTATTTACCAACACCTGGTTATAACCGGAAAAGGCATCCAACATGGACATCATCCCTGATCCTGTTACTCTTTGAAGCAATGTTTCCATGTCAGGTAATGGGTAATTATCTTTGAGGCATGATGTATTTAGATTTCTAAAATCTATACATATTCTAATTGACTCATTCTTCTTTCTGACCACAACTAAGTTGGAGCACCAAGATGAATGTCTTGTGGGTGCTATGATCCCTGCTGCTAACATCTTCTGAAGTTTCTTCTGTACAATTGGGGCCAACTTAAGATTTATTCGCCTAAGTGTTTGTCGGAAAGGTTTGACCTCCTTAGCTTTTTCTGTGAAGAGAATAGTGTGTTGAAACACATCCTCCCGATAGGCTTAAAGCTCATAATAACTAAAGGCCAACACATCTTTATACTCTTTGATTAAGTTGATCAAATTGTTCATTTCTTTTTTCGAAGTACCTTTTTTTATTTTTATTAACTTGGGGTATTTGTCAGTTCCTATGTTTATTTCCATAGAATTCCCAATTTTTATTTCTTCTTTTTGTTTTTTATGATGATCCTATCGATCAAAAAGATTCTCGAAATCGATAAGGCTACTCGGGATGTGATTCCTTTCATTATCCTCGCACTCCTGATACTCTTTACCCTCCTGTTGATAACTGATCTTGCAACCTTCAAACTCTTGTAGATTGTGGATGAATCTCAAGAGTTGCTCATCATCTTTGAACACCTGCCAGTGGTCTATATTATCCAGAATTGAAAGTCTAAAATTGATTTCCATCTTTCCATTCCCATTAATCATTTCATCCGATGGCTGGAGGGTGGATGCTGCTACTGCCAATTTATCTGCTAACCCATTCATTTCCCTATGGACCTTTTGAATGTTAAGTGCATCGAACCATTCCATAGTGTCCCATGTGGCATTTCTATACTTTCTTAGTTTGTCATGTTTGCATTGATACTGATTCTTAATTTGGAGGACAACTAGATCTGAATCACCCTTTATGTTCAACATCTTTATTCCCATATCTTCAGCGGTTTCTAACCCTAGGCGCAATGCCTCATCCTCGGCTACATTGTTTGATGCTTCAAACTCTAACCTGAACGCAAAGTTGTAGATTTTATCTGAAGGAGAGATGATCACAATGCCTGCACCTTTTTCGGTTTTGGAATAAGCCCCGTCAAAGTACATTTGCCAAACTTCATCGATCTTTTCATTTTTAATGTTTTCCTTAATAGGGGACCATGAAATTTGACAAAATAGCATAGTTTCCAAAGTTATCAGTGAAATGAACAAATTCATTTTCGGGCTTCTTAGGGATTTCTACATGTCGTTTCTTCAGCATTTCTCTATGGAGGATCACCCTAGTGTTCTCTGATGCAGGTATAGTAGCATATGTCCAATCCATTTGAATGTGCCCACCAAGAGTTGCGGCCCATTTTCTGGATAGCAACATACCCCAATTATCTGGAACATCTATCACCACCACATCCATCGACATGTCGATATCAGGATACTTAGCCAACTTAACCTGTAAATTCAAGATTATCCCTACCACTTCAACTTCTCTTGCATCCATGGCACAAACATTGTGGTAGGGTCGGGTGACCCTTAGATTTAGCTGTTCCATTACTTTCCTTGTCATGACATTTGATGAAGCACCTGAATCTAACATGTAGTTATGAAGGAGAAGGTTATCAACTAAGAGGGAGACATAAAAAGGCGGGTGCTCTTCTCTTCTCGGATCAACACTGTTGAGGACTATAGGCATATCTATAGGTTCAATATGTTCAGCTTCAAATATTACATTGTTATTAGGGAGAGGATCCTCTTTGACAATATTATGAGCTTTAATTTGACTATCCTTTAAGGCTTTCAACAACTTTCCTCTTTGACCAAGAATTTTAAGGACATCAGTTGAATAAACATGAATCTTAGCATTACTTATCTATTCTCCCATATCAATATTTGATTCAGGGACAATAGGAGGATCAGGGAGGGGAGGAGCGGTTACCTTTGGCTTGTACTGTTTAGACGGTGATGGCTTCTCTCTTCTTTGATATACTGCTCCCTTGAATCTAGCCTCCTTCATTTCCTTAATTTCTTCCGGAGAAGGCATTACACCATAAAAGTTGGAAAGGAGATCCTTCTCGTAACCGTAATCCGTGGCCTGCTGCCAATGTTGGTTTGATAAAGGATAGGTTCGGCCTACCATGTACACATGATCAGACTCGCCTGATGTTGTTTCCTGATTACTGCCCTCGGCCATTCCATGTTCTATAACTTGGTTTGCTATATAACAAGTGCTTTCTTGGTGGAATTGATCACAAGGTCTACACCATGGAATGACTTCTTCTACCAGGTTAGTTGAGTCTAACTGGTTTTGAATCCTAGGTTCTTGTTGGGGAGCTTTCTTCTGATACACTTGATTCTGTTTAGGCTGAAAGTTCCTAGGTCCATTATTTCTTTCCATTGTGATTATTCTGTTCTGAATATTATTCAATTGTACAGATTGATTTGCCACGAGTTGGTTTTGACTAGTAACCAATTTTTCTAATCATGTTAATTACCTTTTCCATGGGGTCTTTAGAGGTTACATTTTCCTCTAATTCAACGGCTTTTCCCTTCTCTTTGTTGTATGAAGTGTTTCCCCTAGTGTAACCTGGAATGTTGGATTTGCCTGAAGACTGCATATTTTTTTCTATTTTCTCGGCGAAATCCTCAGCAGTTTTTAGATCAGCCGGCTCTTTGTCCCTTAACTGGTACCTCAAATCACCAGTGAAAGCTTTGATGTAAGATATGAGGATGGAGGCATCCCTTGGCTTGATTTCTCTAGGGAGGTCCGCAACTACACGCTTGAACTTAGTATTAAATTCATCAATGGTTTCATTCTCCATCTTCTTTATGTTATGAAGGGCAGCAAGCAGGTGTCTTGGTTCTTTCTTTCCCCCCATTTCTTCTTAAAACCCTCTAGGAATTCATTAAGAGTTTTATATGAATCATCACCAAGGTCGACGTACCATTCCGCAACATCATCCTCTAAAGATAAAGCAAAGAGCTTCATTTTGACATCTTCATGGTTAGAGGCAGCATTATTGCAGTAACTAACCAGGTGCTTATCAAACTTTCGGAGGTGAGACTTGGCAGTGATGGCATTATTTCCCTCGAATATGGGGAGCTTCTTGATAGCATAATTCGGAATGTCACGAGGACTACCTGCTGTTTGAGAAAAGTCAAGGGGTTTGTAAAATTCTGTCATTTCTTGAGATTGGAAGGTATGACTCTCTACAAATATGTGATGGATATCTGAGAGGGATTGGTCTCCTAAATTTTCAAGGTTTCTACGAGAAGTTTGTTTATTCAATTTTTCCCTAATAAACCTTTCGGGATCAGGGAGAGGATTGAATAATTGTCGGCGGTTTCTTCAGGTAGAAATTCTTGAAGGGATGTTAAACAGTGGAGTCGCCTGATGGATCGAGTTTTAATTTTTATGTTTTTTAAAGACTAGATCAATCAAAAGTTTTTATCTTTTTAGTTGTTTAGAAAAAAGTTAAGCTAAGTCGTACTCGGGAATAAAAAGACTTATCCCCGACAATGGCGCCAAAAAAATGTTGCCGCCTTTCACACACCTGGGTCACGTGGCAGAAATCTTCAAGCCACTCGGTGTGTCTTTGGGGAAAAGTCTCGAGTCAAGGCTGTCACCTTGTTCTTGACTCCTCCGTTTAGGCTCAACTCCTAACGAAGCCAAGGGGGGTAGACTCTATTAAGTTACTAAGGTTAATTACTTAGTATGGTGATGTTAAACTAAATGAGTTACTTAGGAGTTTGAAATTTAACCATAAACAATAAAAGATGACAAGATACAAAAATGAGCTCACGAAAGCACAATGCTGAGACACACACACACTATATAGCAAGAAAATAACCAGTGCCTTAGAATGGAGTCAAAATAAAATCAATGTACTTGCATGTGTTTGGAGTGAATGTTTTGCAATTGCCTCTTGGTACGTTTTAAGTTAATGTGAGGTGTGAGTTGATTAAAATTAGACGAAGGGGTGAACTCCAGATATACCAGAGAGTACTTGAAGTATGTCCAAAACTAAACCTTCATGGCTACCCGCAAGAAATATGTGGGCTGAATGGAGTCTTTGGGGCTATTGTTCATAACGCACCCGTTAGGGTGTGACAGAGATTAGCACCCCGAGGTCACTTTTCAGAATTTTCCACTTCCTTTGGGTATTTTGCCACCGTAATGGTTTGATCTAGGTGTTGGATTTTCACTTGATGGTTTGTCAATTTGGGAGAGTGAGTCCTAATTATTCTAGTCACTCAAATGCTTTTGATACAATTTAACTGATTGGACGAACCGCAGCGAAGTGCAGAGCATACACACCGGAGTCTTGTCAATTTTAGTAAATTTTTAAAAAGGGTGTTCTTGTTAAAAAGAAAACCCTCCAGGAACCTCTTTCGATCCAAATGGATCTCAATCGAGGAATCAAGGAGGGGTTAATTTTATAATAGCTGAAGAAACAAATGATGAAAATGAAAACACAAATACACAATTTCGGTTTTTTAATTAGTCCTACCACGCATCTCTTTCCCCTTTCGGGTCAATCGGGAAGTCGTGGGGTAAGTATTAAGATTACTTTGAAATATCAAATATGGAATATGAAATTGATAATGTATCAAAGTATACTACCCTGCAGATTAGAGCTACGCTAGTTTGAAACGATATGAATAAAAAGTAAAAAATTGACATCGACGCAAATCCCCCCAGGGGGGATGGTGAATAGGCTCGAAAGGACCTTTTCTTTTTATTAGCAGCGATTTACAATATCAACAAATTAAAATTGATGCACTTTGGTTTTTGTTATCTGGGATCCAAAGGCTTACAACAAGCTTGTAACAAGCTAGAACTAAACAAGGTGGTGGGGGAAGCTTCTAGGAAGCTCCGATTCGTTCAAGAGTTGGAAATTTGGTAGAGTCTCTTTCTCTTTTTTGTTGGACCTGCTAAAAACAGCGAGCAATCAAAATCAAATGTGCCCAAACACACTTTGAAAGTGTTTTGGGTTACTACACTAGTTACCAAAAACACTTAAGTAAAATTTTGTTAAGTTGGGGTAATCTAGTTTTGCAAAAAAGAACCAAGTAAATCAAACTTTCCTTGGGATCTTGGCTTGCTGTTTGGGCAGCCAATAAGATGTGCACTTTTATTGCAGAATATGAAACTTTAAAGTACAACAAATGAAACTACCTTAAAAGCAAGCTACAAATTTTCATTAAAATGCTTGCAAAAAGAGGAAATTTCAGTTAGATCTCTTAAAATACAACTTTATATGCAAAACGAAACTAAGATCTAAACTTAAGAAATGATCTTACCATCTAGATCTATATGTAATTTTCTTAATGAGACAGATTTAAGCAATAAGACTATTTAAAAGTAAACAATTTGAAGAGAAATTAAGATTTTGAAGGAGGAAGAGAGAGAAAGAGTGTTTGAAGCCTTGAAGATCCACAGTGGAGCTTTCAGGTGGAATGTCGAGGGACTATGCCATTGGAAGGTTTTGGAGAGAGTGAAGAAGCAAACTAGATCAGCATTCTCTCCAATCTAGAAACCTGCAGCTCAGCTGAAATAAAAAAACTTGCCGAAAAAACTTGTGAGATCCGATTAGTACATACACAGAGATTCAGAATAACATGCATATAAGCTTATAGAACATGCTGAATCTAGATTTCTAAACATGCATCAAAGGAAAGAGATGGCCAATAAACTTATTGAAAAGCATCTTTCCTATCAAGATTATAATAAGCTTATTATCAATCTTAATAACGGATCTACAAGCAGTTAGCAAATCATGAACACAAATACATGTTACCTCAGTAAAACAATGGCAATGATCATCCACACATACAATGGCACAACACTGTCTTGCCTCCAAAGCTTCTCTTTATTTCAAATGAACAATAACAACAACACAATAGCAGCAGCACCTCAATCCCAGTGCTAACTCTTGGAAGAGGCTATTGTGCTTGGATATATACAAAAACAGGACATCCAGCCTAAGGGGGGCGCAATTCCCAAGGAATCAGATCAAATCAGCTGATGGAGAGTCGATCAATGCAGATCTAAAGCTGAACTGAGCCTACTTGTCAACCCGGGGCTTGATTGAGCTAACACATCAACCCATAAACCGACACATCAGTCCACAGAGCATCCAGGAGAGTCCACACGTGTGGAAGAGAGAGAGAGGGCGCAATTCCCCATGAAGACAGCCAAAGATCAACTCTGGATCTGATTTGATCACCTCCTTAAGTCAATGATTTGTCAGATCCAGTCAATCTGCTTCAGATCTGACTGATTTCAATCAAATCGACTGAGAATCCACTGATCTATGATTTTGGATTTGCTCCATTATTCATCAATTTATTAATTAAAATAATCAATAATTGATTTTTGGGGCTTTCTGACCCGAGTGATGGAAAATCACTCAAAATTAGGAGATAGTGGGTTCATGGGTTTACATGGTGTTCTTAGCTTGAAAATGAGCACGTATATCACTGAAACTGATTATTTGGCCCACTTTTATTACAAAATCAATTTTTCCAATTAAACTATTAAAAAATAGCCTAAGTTTTGGAAAAATTAAATTTTTAATAAAAAACACTGAAAAAGCTAAAAAATTGAAAAATTGAAAAAACCTAGAGGGACTTAGACATGTTCATATGACTCGACCATGATGTCTAGCATGTTTATACATTGACACATAGACTTTAATAACTTCAATAGGCCTAAATGCCAAGCCGACCACTTCAACTTTGGAGGTATGGAGTGAAAAACTCAGAAATTATCCGTCGTTTATTCAACAACCAATAATAACCAAGGAAAAAAACACCCTGGGCTAATCGGATTGACAAATAAAGTCTAAGAGACCGAGTCTTTTACAGACACTATCATGCTAGAACATTTATTACAATTCCCCCATGGGGTATGAACATGTGATATAGTACAACAAGCACTTCCCAGAAGTACTTCCAAAGGTCTTTTGAAGTCCAAACAAGTTATCCTTGTCTGGTTCACCAGGCTCACTTGATAAAAAACCACTAAGTACAACTTAGGTGGTCACAGGTTCTTCGTTGGACAAGGTTTGTTTATCCATTGTTTTGATTGTGCCTCTGTTGGCTCCTACTACTAGGGTTTTGGGCTCTTCATCAGACGAGGATTGTTTATCCACTGCTTTGATTGTGCCTCCGTTGGCTCCTTCTGCTAGGGTTTTAGGCTCTTTGTCGGATGGGATTTGTTTGTCTACCACTTTGAACTTGCCTCTCTTTTTTGAGGAGGACTTCCCGACTCTTACTGAGGCTCCTAGTGCTCCTTTCCCTCCTTCGGATGACTCTCACTCTCTCGCTAGCCCTTGTGAAGCCTCGTTCTTCAACGGTCCTTCCCTTCTTAAGTCTCTCTCTATCTTCACTGATAAATCTTCTATCTCGCCCTCTACTCTCCCTTTGGACTCTATTTGACATGAAAATGTAACTATCCGGAGAGCTAGAAGACCAAAGTCTGTTAAGCCTCAGGGTGACCATGAGGATCACTCCTATCTACCCCTTTTGGTCAGAATAAAGGAGGCTGCGAGATCTTGCTTTCCTACTAACCACTCTTCTTCCCTTGGGGTTCTTAGAGCAGAGACCTCCCCCGTACTAGGTTCTTAATGAAACTTCTCTCCCTTAACATTCGTGGTTTAGGAGGGCTTACCAAGATTAAAGCCCTTGGTACTTTTCTCTCGGAAATCAAACCTGATATGGTCTTCCTTCAAGAAACAATGTGTGATCACTCCCAAGCTCTTCTTTCCTTTGCTAAAGTCAAACCGGGCTGGGAATTTTGCGCTACAGACTCTCTTGGCCTCTCCGGGGGTCTTCTCACAGGATGAGATCCCTCAATGGTGCGCTGTAAAGCTTTTGTCACGTTGTTTGGTGTTTTGGTTAAGGTCCTGGGAGCTTACTTGCCTCAATTGCTATGGTCCCTACCTTAATAGGACTGTGTTCTGGTATTCAGTGGTAAAGGAGGGCATTTTTTATCATCCTAATCTGATTATTGCAGGGGATCTTAACTTTACACTCTCAGATGATGAGATTTGGGGGCAACAAGCTCATATTGATCCTTAAAGCTCCTTTTTCATCCAACTACTGGATCGTACAAGTATGGTGGATATAGCCTCGGTTCTTACAGGACCGCCCTGGAGGAATGGAATATCTAGGACTGAGAGAATAAGTAAGAGGTTGGACAGATATCTTGTATCTGCCTCGTTGGTGCCTTGCTTCTCTCGATATAGGGCTTGGACTCATTACTCGGTGATCTCTGATCACTTGCTAGTATATATGGAATGGGATGACTCAGCCTATACAAAGAACTATCCCTCTAAATTCAACAGGGCTTGGGTTCCTGTGGATGGTTTCTCTCGTATTGTTCATTCTTCTTGGTCATCTGAGATGCCCTCTTTAGGTGGTGATGACATGCATGGCCTGGTTATGAAGCTGAAAAGACTCAAATTTGATGTCAAGCTATGGGAAAAAAACATAAACTAATTCAAGGGTGGGAACTTATTGACCTAGATCATGAAATCCAACAACTCTTCTCTGTGTTTCCCTCTAGTATTTTCCTAGAGTTGGAATTGCAGAAGTTTGTTTCCATAAAGAAAAGGAAAGAAGAGATCCTGGCACATGAGGTAGTAAACCTGGAGACTAAAGAGCAGGGCTCTCTGGATTGAGCAGTGTGATGCCAATACCAAGTTTTTTCACAATTTTGCCTCAGCAAGGCGCAACAACAATAATATTTGGGAACTAATGGATGGTGATGGAAAGGCAGTTAGTAATTTGGATCAGCTCAAAATCATGGGGAAAGAACATTTTTTTCGCTCTGTTTATGGATGATGGAAATGGAAGAACATTTTTTCGCTTTGTTTATGGATGATGGAAATGGTTTAATATCTGGCCAGCTAAATGTTATCAAGCACTTCCCATCTTTCCTTAATGTGGAAGACTCTGAGAGCATGGATGCAGAGGTTTCGATGGAGGAAATAGAACATGCACTAAAAAGCTTTAAAAATGACCGGAGTTGTGGACCAGATGGTTGGCCAGTGGAGTTCTTCCTCCATTTTTTTGACCTGATAAAGTAGGACTTATAGAAAGCTATGGAACAATCCCGTAAAGAGGGTAGGGTTGGGAGAGCTTTAAACTCTAGCTTTATGACCCTCATTCCCAAATGTGATAAACCAAGGTCTTTTGCGGATTTCAGGCCCATCTCACTCTGTAACCTTATCTATAAACTTATTTCAAAGATAATTTCAAACAGACTTAAGCCCATCCCGGCGACGGGTATCTCTATGGAGTAGTTTGGTTTCTTGAAGAACAAACAAATCCAAGAACCGATCGGTATTACTCAGGAAATCTTACATACTATAAAAATAAAAAATATGGAGGCTCTGGTTCTTAAATTGGATCTCATAAAATCTTTTGATAGAGTCAATTGGACCTTCTTATGCCTAATTCTTCTTCAGATCGTTGTCTTTGGGAACTGTAAATTGGATCACGGGATGTGTTACATATGCAAACTTCTCAGTCTTGATCAATGGCTCTCCTTCGGGTTTTTTTAATGCCATGCGAGGAATCACACATGGCTGCCCCTTGTCTCCCCTCCTCTTCGTGTTGGTCATCGAAGGGCTTAGTCGACTTATTGGAGCAGCCAAGCGAACTGGTAAAATACAAGGTATTTGTCTCTCCTCCACTCTTGCATTAACCCACTTGCTCTTCGTGGATGATGTTATTTTATTTGGGTATGGCTCTCTAGAGGAATGGGATGCACACAAAGATATTTTGGATCTCTTTTGTGTTGCGTCGGGTATGTGCATAAGTATAGAGAAATCTTCATTCCTCTGTAACGACCTACAGGTGGCGGTTAACAACATTATCCAATCTATCCTCCCGTATAAGATGGCACTGATTGGTACTGGTTTTAAATACTCGGGCTTTTGGATTAAACCCTTTGGTTATGGTGCGAAGGATTGGAGATGGATTATAAAAAGTTTTGAGAACAAAATAGGTCATCGGACCTATAGAATTTTATCTTTAGGTGGCAGACTCAAACTGATCAGATCAGTTTTGACAGCGATACCGGTATACTGGTTCTCTCTAGCAAGGATTCTGAAGTCTATTTTGAACAGGCTAAGACAATGTATTTTCACCTTTCTTTGGGAAGGTACACGAAACAAGCGTAAGCTGCACCTTGTTGATTGGAAAAGTTTCTCAAGACCCTTTTCTCATTAGGGGTGGAACATAAAAAATCTAGATTGGTTCAATATATCGCTTAGACTAAAAATCCTATGGAGTATTCTCAAAAGCAATGGTCTTTGGTTCATGGTCATTCAGGTTAAATATCTCAAAAACCAATCTATTGAATGCTGGCTTTGTCGAAATAAGTTTTCTGTCCTTAATACATCACATAGATGGAACGACTTTATCTGGGTTCTCCCATGGATCGATAGCAAGCTGCGTTGGAAAGTTGGCAATGGTGCCCATATCAAACTGGGAATTGACTCGATTGTTGGGTTAAAATAATTTTTTTTTCTATCTTTTGAACTTCGCGAATATCTTCACGACTATGGCATCACAAATCTCTTGCAGGCTCGTAAACCCGGTTTCTCGCACACCTCATCTTCTTACTGGTTGTCGACGAAGGATCTTGAACTCGGTGGGCCTTGGAGGGAGGAGTGGTCCTGTTATATTGAAGGACTATCCCATGGTGGAATACGTATTCCCTAGATGCACAATTCAAATAATGTGGAAGAGAATGCTCAACTAGCTTACGACCTTGTTGCAAACTCTTGCTCAGAGCTACTTTTCGGTTGGCAATTCAACAAACTCTGGAGATGGAAAACACCTCTAAAATTAAAGTGTTTTTGTTGGTTAAGTGTAGTAAATCGTATCTATACTTGGGATAATTTAATCAACAGGGGTTGGATTGGCCTCGACCGATGCTGTATGTGCAAATTGGATCATGAATCGGTGGATCATCTCTTTGTTACCTGCTCTTTCGCTAAGGCGGTTAGAGATACTCTTGCATCCCGGTTCTTGCTGGTAATAAATTGGAATGAGCCTTTCTTCTTGGAAAATTTAAATAAATGGACAACGAAAGCTCATCATCTGCTCTATTTTCCTATATTTTATATCTAGTGTATATGGAAAGCCCGCAACCTCTGTATTTTTTACGATCAGGAACAATTGGTTGGCACTCTTTGCTACAAAATCTTGAATCTTTTTTACGCTTATTCATTTGTGGGGACAATGGTGACTCATCGGGATATTGGACCTGTGCTTGATATTATTTACCCTTTTGGGTACTTTGATGGTGCAACAACAACAAATATTGGGGCAGCTGGGTTTGCCCTCCTTATCAACTCTTCCCATTTCTTTCATGCTAAGATGAGGTGCGGTAACAGTACAAATACTAGAGCTGAATTACTAGCTCTGTAGGCTCTTATGTTTTTCGCGACATCTATTGCCATCCCCACCCTCTCGGTCTTTGGGGACTCCCAGGTTATCATAAACTGGGCTAACTCAGTGGCTTGCCTTGCAGTGATGGACCTTGATCACTGGTGTGATTGCATCAGTGATGTCAAGGCCTCTTTTCTCTCCTTAAGCTTTCAACACATTTATAGGGAGCACATTTCGAGCGCTGATGGCTTATCAAAGGAAGCACTGTCCTTGGATGTGGGAAAACTCTCTTTTATTGAGTACTTGGAAGGAGAGGTGATTGAAAATGGAAATTTAAAGTTCTTTTGATGTTGCTTTGTACGACGGTGGCTTACATATCTTTCTTTTGAAAGATTGTATTATATAACCTTTCTCTTACTGTCTTTGATCTTTGGTTTGAGCAGCTTATTTTGGCACTTTAGGTGCCTTGTGTCGAGGGGTATCCTCTTTCCCCTCAGTGCTTCATTTGGATACGCTTTTAGGGCTCTTATTGTGTTGCCTATGGATAGTGTGGAGAGACTTCCTTAAAGAGTTTTCACTGGGGGATGCAGTTTCTTTTGTCCTGCTTTGTTGTAAATGGTTGCAGGGCTTGCTTTGTCGATATGCGCTGGTGATGATGATTGACGACTTTTTATAACATAGTATGATACATAGTATCATGGATTGTCTTTGTTACCTTTCATTCAATAGAATATCAAGGAACTGATCTTTTCTTCTTGAAAAAAAAGATTGTTATGGATATTTAGTGATTCATCAATATTTTTTCCATTAAAATACATGTGAAAAAATCGGTAGAAAAAACATACAGTAAAAATATGTGAAAAAGATATATATTTTTTTCAAATGTGGTTCATGAACATCAAGTGAGGCGTTATATAGCAATGTATAACTACCTCATGATTTAACCCCGAGACCCTTTGCTCACAACTTACAACACTCAACCACTCGAGCTAATCCATTGGTTTGTGAAAAAGATATATATATGTATAAAATTTTGTTTACTATATATAACTAATTTTGTCTACTTTGTTAAGAATATATTTTAATAAAAATTGAAATAAAATTTAAAAAATAAATAAATAAACATATAAAATTTTGTAATATATTTTAATAAAAATTGAAATGAAATTTAAAAAATAAATAAATAAACATATAAAATTTGTTCACTTTATATATAGCTAATTTTCTTTACTTTGTTAGGAATATATTTTAATAAAAGNAAAATAAAATTGGATGGTGATGAATATTTTTATTACAATTTAAAACGATTTATTTTGGAAAAGTACCGCCGTAACGTTGATAATTTTTATTTATGAATATATTTTATTTTTGTAATCATAATTAAAATTAAAATTTTATATTTGTTTTTTTTAATTGCATTATAAATTGTAATTCCATATTTAAAATAGTGTTTAAAGTGGAATTGATATTTAGTGCTTAAATAAAAAAAATAAAATATTAAGTTAAATTTATTTATTTTATTTGTTTACTATTTTAAATGAAAATGTGTAAAATTTATTATTATTGAATAAGAGTTTAAATCTATTTTAATTTTTAAAAATGCAAACAAAATAAATTAAAATTTGAAATTAAAATGAATTTATGTTGATTAAATATTAAATAAAATAAAATAAAAAAACAAAACAGGGAAATTGTTATCATGATTGAGGTTTTCAAAATGATTATTTAAATATGTGGGCTCTAACTATATAAAGTGAGATTTAAGGTATAGTGTGACTTTTCATGATTTTAACTTAGGTACATGCCATACTGAGTGTGATTTAAACAAATCTAAGCACCAACTTTGTGAAGTCACATTTAAACTTTAAACATTAATATTTAGAGGAAGAGTGAAGAATTTTATTATAAAATACAAAATATTAAACAATTTTATATATTAAGATATAAATTCCATAAAAACTAGATGTTAATTTTACAAAATGAAAAACATAAGTATAAATATTAGTTTTAAAAGATATAAATAAGGTATATGATTTATTTACAATTAAAATTGATTTGCTTATATATGATTTATTAAAATTCACTTTGAATTGGTTAATTAATGATATGTTTCTAAGTTCACAAGGATTATATTAACAAATACGGGGTGGCACGTGTGGGAGGGGATTTGGAAGAATGACCACCAATAAGGCAGAAATTCAAGTTATCTACATCAATTTCTCTCTTGTATTTGATATAAACATCAAGTTTGTGCTCATTTTTGGAGACTCAACCTTGATCATAGGACTCGTGAGAAATCATCATCAAGAAGAAAACACAATGCTTGGAAGATTGAAGTTTTGAATACCAAGTTTGGTAGACATTATGGACTTGTTCCAACAACTTCAGATACAATGTTGCCATATTCAAAAGGTAGAAGTAATGACAAATTTAACAACAAGCCTATGAAAGGGAATATTTTTGGAAAAGGGGGGTGACCCTAAGGGCTTATTGATACCATGAATCTTCACCATGAAGAATTAATCATTTAACCAAGGTTTGATACCCCCTCTTCATTGCATGTCATTCTAACTCAAAGCATTTTTTCCCTCAGTCTTGTTTACCAACTATGGAGGAGTGGCCTTTTAATTTGATAATTAATGGACCACGATTTGAAGGTAGGATCAATCCTTTGCAACTTATTATGTTTGTGGTATGAAATTATGATTTGATGACGTTTTGGAGGCTAAGATTGTTGTGTAGAGTTGTTGCCTTTGTGGAGTAACCCTTGACCTTGAAATTCTTGGTCAACTCCCTCAGGAAAATCTACAGATAACATTTATATTTTAGTTATTTTTTTGGTGTTACTATAAAGCGTATGGTCTTGTAGTTTGGAATTGGTATTTGGTTACTTCCTTGGTCCATTTTTTAATTGGGAAAATATTGGGCTTTAGAGGAAAGCCTATACTGTCTTGGTTTCACTTCTAGCAATCTTGTAGTTTGTTTGCCATGTTGCATCAATGAAACCCAAAATGTCAAGATGGATAATGACAATAGTTAGGAAATTAGGAAAATTCTTAGACAAATGAGTTGTCAGCGAGAAAGTAGAAAGGAAGTGGTTGAGTACCAAAGTTTACAAATGGAAAATAAAGAAAGTAAACAAGATGTCAGGGAAAAAAAACTGCAAGAGTTGAAGGTAAATTATGACAAGTTGGCTTCATATTTTGAAATGCATTACAATATCATTTTGGATTTCGCTGGATGATAACAATTTGCTAAATGTTTCCCCTTCGTTTTTGTTGCATTTGGGAAGGAGAATCTAGTTGATGAAGTAACTATTCAATATATGACCTTGGACCTAAGAGATCAAAAAGAGCATGAACAAGCAGAGGAGTACTGACCAATGGAAGAAGCTCTCAATGGCAACAAACATGGTTCATAATTTTGACCAATACATAGGGTTGATCCTCTCAGGTGTTGTGACACCTTCTTGGGTAGGAAATATCCCCTCTTTAAGGGGGAGGATGAGTGATACTTGCGGGTGTGAACATATCAACGTTATAGCTAAGAATCCCCTTATAACTATGTAGTTAAGTTCACTTGGGATAGGGTATTATTAGGGTGGGTAACCTACTAAGAAGTCCCAGTTTTATACCCTCCAGCCCTTTTTTGCATGCCTCCAAGATGAGAGAAATGTGGGGCTTTGAGGATCACGACAAACCAATACGTTGGGTTGATCCTCTTGGTTGTTGTGGCACCTCCTTAGGTAGGCAATGACACTTGAAGATGGGGAGGAAAAGTGATCCTCGTGGGTGTGATCATACCAAAGTTAATGCACTAGATCCCCCTAGAACTCCGCAGTTAAGCATGCCGACATGTGGGGTTGGTCCTCTTGGTTGTGGTGGCACCTTGCCCCTGGCAGGCGGATGCCGCTAGATCCAGGCACGGGAGCGGCCATTCGAGTCGTCGATGGTGGAGCGTTCGGCACGGCGGGCGCGCTTCTCCAACGCGAAAAGAGCGCCGTCGGCGAGACCTACGCAGCACCCACGGTGGGCGCGGAACGTACGCCCTTTTTTTTGTTCCCGGGTTCAGCCCTCTATTCAACCACGGTTTTGCCGAGCTCGGACTCTATTCCTTGCCAGAATCGGATTTCAAACTTGGACGGGCCTCATCTCTGCGAGGCCCGACATTGTGGAACGATAACCGTTCGAGCGAGACCTACGCAACGCCTGTTGGGTACCATTTTGATCTCTTTTGTCACCTAAATATCCTCCATTATCCTCCATAAAACCTTCATATTGATTTATAAAGCTTTAAAGTTCACCCACAAACTTTGGTTAAAAGGTATAAATGTCATTGCTTTTTAACAAATTGAATTTTTGAGATTTTTAAAGCATTTAAACTAAGGTTTTTATTCAAGATTACAGGATGTGCTAACTTCCCGTAATGTCTCCAAGGTTGAGCACTTGCAGGCCAGCTAGGCGTGAATTGAAAGATAGGGAAAGGATCCTTAGTGTCCAAGGATGGTTGAACTTCCAACAGATAGATGATGTGGCTCTCATAGGTGTCAAGTCAAAGTCGGTCAAGGACGACCACCTATGCTACCACTCAGCACAAAAGCAGGGTAGTTTCGATTTTGTTGATTTTCACAGATCTGATAGAGGATATCGATGACTATGTTCATTAATTAGTTTCCAGGTTAATAGCATTTCTAGTTTTTAAATTTTTTTTGTATAAGTACTCCATAAGATAGAGGAGAACACATCACGATTTGAGACTGAAAACGCAGGCTGTTTTGGACTGCGTTGTTCTATTATGATGTATGATCGATTTCATGGTAAATACAATTAAAATTTCAGCTCTGTGATTGTCTTTCTGCGTGTGTGAACGGGGCATTGGAGGGCCTCCATTGTCGAGTCTGCACACCCCTTTTATTGCCAATGAATGCGATTTGGATTGTTGCAACGATTTGGATTGTGTCAATGGTATGTCTTAGTTCCTGTAAGACCTGATTTTCTTATTGCAGAATAGATTAGATTGCTTTCAATTAGTTTTATCAGCTCTGTTACCTCATTAGTTATACGCTACAAGAATGGTTCAAACTACTATCTCGCTATGCTGTACATTGCTGGCTTATTTAATGATGAAGTATTAAAAACAATTATACATTATGAATGTTTTCCTGTAAGGGAAATTAACGAATGATTGTTTATTCAGTGTTGGGATACTAGGCAGAGTCTTGTAGTCCATATCTCAGGGTTAGATTTAATTTGTTTTATTATCTCAGTACTTTCACATACAAATTGTTTTTACATATAAACTGCTGTGTAATTGAAAGAGCAAATGAAACTGTTCCTGTAAGGGAATTTTTGTGTTTTCAAAATCACAGTAACTTGATCTTTTAATAGGCTTATTTCATAGATAACTAGATTACCACACAAGTCCAGCTTTGAGTCCTTATACTTGGATATGCCTCTAAGTCTACCAACCCGGATTGACATAAACTCAAGGTTTGATTTGCATCAGTAGATCGAAGCCCAACATTTGGCGCCGTTGCCGGGGAGGCATTGTAGAAGCAGGCTTATGTTGGGCTTCGATCTACTGATGCAAATCAAACCTTGAGTTTATGTCAATCCGGGTTGGTAGACTTAGAGGCATATCCAAGTATAAGGACTCAAAGCTGGATTTGTTTGGTAATCTAGTTATCTATGAAATAAGCCTATTAAAAGATCAAGTTACTGTGATTTTGAAAACACAAAAATTCCCTTACAGGAACAGTTTCATTTGCTCTTTCAATTACACAGCAGTTTATATGTAAAAACAATTTGTATGTCAAAACACTGAGATAATAAAACGAATTAAATCTAACCTTAAGATACGGACTACAAGACTCTGCCTAGTATCCCAACACTGAATAAACAATCATTCATTAATTTCCCTTACAGGAAAACATTCATAATGTATAATTGTTTTTAATACTTCATCATCAAATAAGCCAGCAATGTACAGCATAGCGAGATAGTAGTTTGAACCATTCTTGCAGCGTATAACTAATGAGGTAACAGAGCTGATAAAACTAATTGAAAGCAATCTAATCTATTCTGCAATAAGAAAATCAAGTCTTACAGGAACTAAGACATACCATTGACACAATCCAAATCGTTGCAACAATCCAAATCGCATTCACTAGCAATAAAAGGGGTGTGCAGACTCGACAATGGGGCCCCTCCAATGCCTCATTTACACACGCAGAAAGACAATCACAGAGCTGAAATTTTAATTGTATTTACCATGAAATCGATCATACATCATAATAAAACAACACAGTCCAAAACAGCCCGCGTTTTCAGTCTCAAATCGTGATGTGTTCTCCTCTGTCTTATGGAGTACTTATACAAATTTTTTAAAGAAACTAGAAATGCTATTAACCTGGAAACTAATTAATGAACATAGTCATTGAGATCCTCTATCAGATCTGTGAAAACCAACAAAATCGGAACCGCCCTGCTTTTGTGCTGAGTGGTAGCATAGGTGGTCGTCCTTGACCGACTTTGACTTGACACCTATGAGAGCCACATCATCTATCCGTTGGAAGTTCAACCATCCTTGGACACTGAGGATCCTTTCGTTATCTTTCAGTTCACACCTAGCTGGCCTGCAAGTGCTCAACCTTGGAGACATTACGGGAAGTTAGCACATCCTGTAATCCTGAATAAAAACCTTATTTTAAATGCTTTAAAAATCTCAAAAATTCAATTTGTTAAAAAGCAATAACATTTATACCTTTTAACCAAAGTTTGTGGGTGAACTTTAAAGCTTTATAAATCAATATGAAGGTTTTATGGAGATAATGGAAGATATTTAGGTGACAAAAGAGATCAAAATGGTACCCAACATCTCCCCCAAGAGGAAACTGCTGCATGTCCCCATGCCAAAAATATTTGACACTGTTTAAAACCAAAAAACAAAACTGTGCTGCTGACCATCTTGCTTCTAATCTCCTGTCTGTGATGATGCATCTGTTGAAGCACGAGATGCATAAAGGACCTTCAGTCTCTCATACTTAGCTTTATAAATCTTCTTTTGCTTATACCATCTGTATGCTTATTTGGAGATGCGTGTCCTCTGAACCTTCAGCTTCCAGTTGATTTCTTTTAATTCTCATTCCTTTGCTCTAGTTTCTTTATTTCAAGTTTCAATTTCTTAATCTCTTTATTGTTTTTGGAAGTCTTCTTCTTCTTCATTTTCATTGGAAGCTGTACAAAATTGGTATCCATCCCCAATTCTTCATGCTCTTGTGCTGAATCTTCTTTCTTTTCCTCTTCCATAGTTTGTTGCTCTAAGAAAAGAGATGCTGAGTCTTTTAGTATTTCCTGTCTTGATTTCTTTTCCTTTTCCTTCTCTTGCTGATCCAAGAAGAGATTGATTATTTTTGTCTGCTTGATCACTTCATCAGTGTCTTGGATATCCTGCCCTCTTTCATCTGCTGGATCTTCTTCTTGACTCCCCAAGGTTTGTATGTGGTCATACTGCCTCTGTTGGCTTTCATCATCTTTTTCCAATGCTGACTTACTTTGAGCTTGCTTATACTTCCTTGGCTTTCTTTGATAAGTGGTGAAGATCTGCTCTTGTTTTTTAAACTGTTTTTCTTCTCTCATCACACTCCTAGTTCGTATCCTTCTCTGAGGCTGTTTTGAGCTTGCTGCCTCAGAGTTGTCTTCATCATCAGTAACCAGCAACACCTCTTTTTTTTTCTTTTTCCCCTTTGGCGGTTTTGAGCTTGTTGCCTCAGGGTATGTTATCATCAACAATTCATCTTTTTTTAGACCTTCTTCAAGCAATTCTTCTTTCTCTTCAAACTGATTGTGAATTAAAAATCCTGACCATGTCAAATTTTGTTTTTGTAACTCATGCTGGATGATGATTTTGATGAGTCCATAGTGAAAAAGGCTTGTCATTTTGTCTTTTGCACGCCTTTGGACAGCCTTAGCCATCTTAGTTAAACTCTGTAACAGGAAATAAGGCATATTGATCTCACATTCACCTTTTAAATGCTGCAACAACTTGATGTGGTAAAGATACACAATACTGAATCGGCCCTCACAAGTAATAAATTTTTGAATAACATAAACTATTTCATCCCAAGGATGAACCAGCCAGCTCCTTGGTATCCCTTTCTTCCAGTTTACTAACCCTGCTCTTGATTTGCACAAAAAGGGTATCCATGCTTTCTCTTTGAATTGCTTAGTCTTGAAAAATATTTTTTCTTGCTGTGGCAGGACAATAATTTGAGCTAAGATGTCTTCAGACAGTCTGAAGTGCAAATTTCCCACTATAACCTTTTCTCCATCAAATGTTTCAGCAAAAGCTAGACTAACATGCTCATTATGCCCATCAAACTTTTCAAAGAAAGCTACCCACTGCTTATTTTCAAAAATCTCCATGCAATTCTCATGAATATCAGTGGGATTGAATTTTGTTGGTTCTAGTCTAGATGACATTTTGAAATTTAATAGGAAACAGGAAACTTCAACCTTTCAATTTTTAACTCTGCTTTTGTTTTCTTATCCCCAAAACAATACTTTGAAAATGTAGAATTGCTGTTGATCTTAGCAGAGTATTTGGCAAAGAAAGGGTTTAAATTTTACCTCCTTTCTAATGTAACTGTCTTCACTTCTTCCTGCGCGATTTCCACAGTGAATTGGTGCCTGCGTCCTTCTTTTAATCCATGGCTTCTTCTTACTGACAATTATCTCCCACAGCAGTCGATTTTGCAGAGAAAAACAATTGGATTTGGTCCCAAGAAGAATGACCAAATGACACTCCTCAACTTCACCAATTCACAATACAAGATTCAGGCACGTTTGTATGTTGTCGTGGGGCATATATCCACGTTTTGTCTCATCATTTCAAAAACATGCCACTTTCCATTCAATCATTTGCTCAGGAGAGAAATTAAAAGTAAGGTTTTGATTCATATAATATACTTTTAACTTCTTTGTTTAATGAACAAGCTGTAATATACACTTTAATTTCTTTGTATGCCCAACGT
This sequence comes from Pseudotsuga menziesii, assembly GCA_001517045.1. Lineage (NCBI taxonomy): Eukaryota > Viridiplantae > Streptophyta > Pinopsida > Pinales > Pinaceae > Pseudotsuga > Pseudotsuga menziesii. Next base: position 3,569 of record LPNX010968564.1, on the reverse strand, counting down.
TTTAATGAACAAGTTGTAATATAGGGATTTCTTCTCTTAAAGTAAACTCCTTTTCATTTTGAAGATACGCTGAAGATATACAAGACCATTGATTTTCCTTAAATTCTATATGTTTACTCAATGCATGATGCACTAAATACATATATAAAAGAAAACATTTGAAATTCCATTTTCTCAAAACATTTCACTTTCTGCTGAGAAGGAGACCTGCCTGTAGAATGCAGTATATGTTTTTGACCATTATAATTTGCTCTCAGGTTTGATTTTGACCACCATCTTGGCCCCTAGGGTAGGATAGTGGAAAGTAAATGGAATGCTGGCAGAAACTAATGGAAAATAAATGGAAGCTGGCAAAGACTGTGAGGATAATGAAAATAGGCAGTCAAGCTTACGAGGGCTGGTAAAGATGTCATTTCTTAAAAACAAAGAATCATGAAACTTTTAAAACACAAAAATTGAAAAATTCTTACAGACTTTACTTGATATCCCTGTATGATGAGCTTGCTGCCTGATGTAGCTGGTTTGCAATTTATTTCTGATTCATTTCTGTCCTCTGATGTCTTCTGTCTGCCATCTCAGATTCCTTCTACTTTGCTGGAAGTCAGGTCTTTTTGTAAATTTCTGCTGCCTTACTGGAAGTCAGGTCCCTCTGCATTGTTAAAAATCACTATATTGCTGGAAATCAGGTCCCTTCTGCGTATGAAAAAGATTTTGAGGGTTCTAAGAAAGCATAAAAATGCTTATCCCCCTCACAGGGCTAGTTATTGACTTGTCCTTAAGTCAAAGAAAACTTGATTTATTGAAAATAAAGCTATGTAAAAGACATGAAATTTGAAAAAGACATTTTTATGAATTTTCAATGGCCAAGCAAACCTAGTTTTCTATGGAAAATTCAAGTTTATATTGTGCCAGTAACCTGGTTTTCACAACTAAACTTCATTTTTTTCTTATATATATATATATATATATATATATATATATTTTTTTTTCTGTTTTTGTTTTCTTTTTCTATTTTTTTTATTTTTATTTTCAATATCAGAGCAGCTAAGAAGTAAATGAAGGAGAAACACTGATGTGTTTATCCAGCACTTCCATTTCTTGGTGCTGTGAAATTTGCTGTATAAAATCTTCCTTGTTGATAGGCTTGGTATACAGTTTGAGCCGATGGCCATTGAACACAAATGTACGTGCTTCATCATCGATTGTTTGAAGTTTGACTAAGCCATTGTCATATACTTCAGCAATCTCGTATGGACCAAGCCAGTGAGTTGTAAATTTGGCTTTGAAGTCTTTGAACTTTGAGTCAAACAATAGTGCCCAGTCACCGATGTGAAATTGCTTCTTTTTGATAAACTTGTCATGCCATTGAGCTCTCTGCTGTTGTATCAGAATATTGTGTTCTATGGCAGCCTGTCTCATCTCATCTAGTTGATTCAACTGAAGTATTCTTTCTTGCTGTGCCTCAGAAAGATCCATGCCCAAATCTGCTGCTAACTTGAAGGTATGAATTTGAAACTCTATAGGTAGGAGGACTTGCTTACCGTAAACAAGCTGATAAGGAGAAAAACCAGTATTGTTTTTCCAAGTGATCCGGTATGCCCATAAAGCTTTAGTAAGCTTAGCTGACCAATCCTTCCTATGCATCTGAACAGTTTTGGTGATGATGCCTTCTAAAGTCTTGTTTGTAGATTCGACTTGGCCATTTGCTTGTGGATGGTAAGGGGTAGACTTTCTGTGCTTAATCTTGTATTTTTCTGCTATCTCTTGCACTAATTTGGAAGTAAAATGGGCACCTTGATCAGTTACAATCTCTCTAGGCACCCCAAATCTGACAAATATCTCTTCAAAAAGAAAGTTTACCACAGTCTGCTCTGTGGCTCTTGGTAAAGGTTTGGCCTCTACCCACTTAGTAACATAGTTCGTACAGAGCAAAATGTACTTATTCCCTTGCGATGGTGGATGAATTGGACCAATGAAGTCAAGGGCCCACTTTTCAAACGGTTCAATGAGGATTTGGGGTTGGAGTGGCATTTCATCAGACCGAACTGGTCGTCCCATCCGTTGACAAGTATCATAGCTTCTAACATACCTCTTAGCATCTTTGAAAATAGAAGGCCAATAATACCCCAAATTGAGTATCTTGTACGTTGTTCTTTTATCTGCAAAATGGCCACCACACGGTTCATCATGACATGCCTTTAAAATATCTAAAATTTCATCATGTCGTACACATCTTCTTATAATTAGATCATATCCTGTGTAAAAGAGATCACCATTAACCCATATATTCCTAGCACTTTGTTTAATAATCTTTTTCTTTTCTTTAGATGTCATAGATGGTGGTAATTGTCCTGATGATAAGTAGTTAGCAATGTCAGCATACCAAGGAGTGATAACAAAAATTGCAAATAAGTGTTCATCAGGAAAACTATCTGAAACAGAAACAATCTCACCAGTATTGTGTAAACAAGACAGGAAGTCTGCCACTTGATTTTCTCGTCCAGGTCGATCTAAAACAGTGATATTAAATTCCTGCATTAACAACAACCATCTAGTGATCCGACCATTAGTGATAGATTTATTCATTAAATATCGTAAGGCTGAATGATCTATATGGACAAAAATTTCGTAGCCAATTATGTAATGACGGAATTTGTTTACAGCATGAACCACCGCCAACATTTCCTTTTCAGTAACTGTATAGTTCAACTTTGCAGGTGTCAGATTTTTACTAATTAAATAGATGGCATAAGTCAAAGTATGTTCTTTTTGACCCAATGAGGCCCCTATTGCAGTAGCAGAGGCATCAGTAGAAATATGGAAAGGAAATGTCCAATTTGGTCCCCTTAAGATGGGAGCAGTTGAGAGCTTCTCTTTAAGTGTCTGAAGTGCAGATTGACAGTCAGTATCCCAATTAAAATTCACATCCTTTGAAAGCAATTTTAACAATGGCAGAGCTATCTTGCTAAAATTTGCAATAAATCTACGATAATAGCCTGCATACCCTAAAAAGCTTCTTACATCTGTTTGAGTTGTTGGTTCAGATAAATTTTCAATGATTTGAATTTTAGCAGGATTTACTTTTATTCCAGATGCAGAAATGTGATGTCCTAAAACTATCCCTTCAGTCATCATCATAAAACACTTTTCATTACTGAGGGAAAGATTTGAGTCTACACACATTTTTAAAATTTTCTCCAGGTTTGCCAATGAATCTTCAAAGGTACTTCCATACACAGAAAAATCATCCATGTAAATTTCAACACACTCATGAATTAGATCTGCAAAGATGGCCAAGACTGCCCTCTGAAAGGTAGCTGGGGCATTACATAAGCAAAAAGGTAAAACCTTGTAGGCATATGTGCCCCAGGGACATGTAAAGGTGCTTTTGTCTTGGTCTTCTTTTGCAATACTAATCTGATTATACCCACTGAAACCATCTAAAAATGAAAAGTATTCTTTTCCAGTTAGCGACGAACGGCGGTCAAAGAGATGGGCGCTTCGGTCAGAGTAAAGGGGCGCGCGGCTCACCGGCAAAGTGTGCGCGCGACACTCTAGAAGCTTCGGCA